>JAHKKF010535043.1:0-27729 GCA_019740295.1 Labeo calbasu | reverse complement strand
TTTGTTAAATGTGAGCCAAAATCATCACAATTAAAAGAACCAAAGACTTAAACTACTTCAGTCTGTGTGCACTGAATTTATTTAATACACAATTTGAGCGTATTTGAGTTTCACAATTTGAGTTGAATTGTCAATTCCAATGACATTCTAATTTATTGAGATGCACCTGTATATATATATATATATATATATGACACACACACACATACACGCACACATTTTTTGTTTGTTTAATTTAAAGCCCTATTCTGAACCCTATTTATGAAAAGTGCCTCAAGTGAGTTCAAAATGATGTAGAAAGACATGAGTGGACAAGTCAAAGCAAAGGTATGCAAAGTATTAACCAAAGACACAAACCAACCCAACCTGAACCATTGTTCCAGTAACCACCACTGCAGTAGGGAGGGGCTGGTTCACTGTCATGGCAACCGTTGCTGGGGCGATAGAGACAGCCACCGTCTCTACCTGCTGATTGCTGATTGGGGAAGGCTGGGCCATAGGGTCGACCGCTGTGGGTATGGAGGCAGGTATAGACAGCTGGAGGAGAGAAAGAGGGATGGTCTGCCTCTCCACTCTTGCTCCAGCCTTGCCTCCGTCCATTTTCTCTCTAGCGGCTCTGTCCTTCATCTTCACCCCAGTGTGGACAGACTGGTGACGCCGCAGGTTGTAACTGTTCTTAAACTGCTTGTTACATATGGAGCAGATGTGCGCAGGTCGGGCTGGTCGAGTGACTGGCTTCACTGGGAAAGAGAAAGCGAGAGAGATGGTTAAAAGACACTGTAAGTACTCATACACAGGTGTACTCTATTTGTCACAAACACCAAGGGTAGGATTATGACTGAACTCAAGAAACAAACATATAAATTCAAATCCTTCTGGAACGTTTCTACTTAAAAGGACAGTTCACCCAAAAATGAAAATGACCTCATTATTTACTCAAGTACAAAGTACAAAAAACGTAGTACAATCTTTTCGATTTCGATACAAGTTAAGAGGAAACTGGTTTGCCACAATAAAACCTTGGTTTTCTCGAGACTAGCATATTCTCACTGGAGCTTAAGCTACGCCTACATCCTTCGTCATCCGCTGGATCGCCACTCTCTCATAAAAGCGCAAATAACAGTTACGATATTATGGTTGATAGAGTATTAAATATGGATACTTTTCTTAAACAAACACATCAGTTCACTTCAGAAGGCCTTTATTAAGCCCATGTGGAGTACTTTTTACTTTTACTTCATTAGACTTCAAAATTTCAACAGCCATTCACTTTCATTATAAAGCTTGGAAAGGCCAAGCCATTTTTTAATATAACTCTGTATTCGTCTGAAAAAAAAAAGTCATATACACCTAGGATGGCTTGCAGGTGAGTAAATCATGGGGTAACTTTCATTTTTGGGTGAACTATCCCTTTAAGAAATTGAAAGCAGTAATTACAAAGAGCGTTTTTCCCCTTCTTTTTTCAGCTACTGACAAAAACAAAAAACTTTTTAGCACTAACACATCACAATAACTTGCAAAAAAATGCACATTAGCTAGAAATTGATATCGTATGGGTGTATTTTATCATTCTCTTGCCATTAGAAAACTTTTTTAGCATGTTTTATGACTGTTCTTCATCAGGACTACATGAAATGCATAAAAAAAATGGCCCAATTTGCATTGGTTCTGCAAGTATTTTTACCCTAGGGATTTGGAAAAGAATCTTCAGTACAGACTTCTAAGCAGTTCCAACATGAATCACATCATAAAAATCCTTTGATTTGAAGTACAAAGGTTTTGAAATGTTAAAGAAAAAAGACGATGGTACTAGACGGCATATGTCTGTGATGAGCTACTCAATGAACTACACATCCCATGGAGCACATCCTTATAAATTGATAGGAAAACAGTCAAATATATAAAAATAAAAAATCTAGTAACTTGACAGTGCAGGAGTGTTACAGTATTCATTATTACAGTGTTTACATTTATACAGTATTTTATACACACATACAGTATATATAAATGTTATTATATTATTTATTTTTTATTTAATTGTATTATTTTAACCTAAACTTATTACATTTAGATTTTATATATATACACACAGATATATATTACTTTTATTATATATTATTATTATATATTAAAATGTTATTTTATATTTGCAATTACATTATATTTTGTTATTTATTGTATTATTTTAACAATAACTTATGTTAGATAGCTGCCAAGATAGCTTTTCTATTTTTCTTTTCTAATTAAAGTTTTTTTTTAAGACTTTCATCTATTAAATTCCAACTATTATTTAATCTATTGTACAGCTTTATTGTAATGATCCATTTTTAATAGTTTTAGTTAACAACGACAACGCTGGTTCATTAACCCCGGTTTCTGTTTCCATGGTAACAGCAACTTCTCTGAATGGTGGATCTCTCATCAGGTATTGTGGGTAGTGTTGTTTTCTCTGACAGTTAGGCTTGATCTCAATTAGTCTATAGAGAAAAGTAAATACATTTTGACTTCTGGAAACCTGAACTGACAGTATTTCAACATTGTGCTCCCATTCACGTGCTCATCCTGTAAATATGATCTTTTCAACATTATTTGAAGGCAACAACAGAAGAGAGAAAACATGCAGGCTTCCTAAATGATATTCCAACCTTATGCAAATAACTATCTCATTAACATCTTCACTCATTTACATCACTCTCAGCCACCAAAGCCACAACCACAAACAGCCTAACCTCAGTTCTCTCTCCAGCCCCCAGTGAACTCCCTCTCCCACCCTCTTGTTTTGCCCCTCCCTCACCCGGTACGGGCTCCTCGCTCAGCGCCGCGGTGTCCACCGTGGATGGGGGCGGGGGTATGTGCTCAGGGGGCGGCTCCTGAGTGGCATCCGTGAGCTCCGGTAGAAGATCTGATTGGAGGGTCGCGTCAGTTTGGGACTGTGAAGGCGGAGTCTAGCGTGAGAAGGGGCAAAATCACAGATTTTAAACATTCTTTTGCCTTTACTTGTGAATGAAAGCACACCGGTGCCATTAGCGAGTATATTCACATTACATAACACAAACGCTACCAGCATTAGCACACATAAGCATCTTCTTACCTGAAAGAGGAAATTGCTCCAAGCCGCATCCATCATGACGTGTAGAGCAGTAACGTTACCAACGCCGTTTGAAAAGAAAATAGACTTTTTCTCGTCTTGTCTTAATCAATTTTATATATTAAAATGTAAAGCTACCAACATGTTAGTACAATTTAAAAAGTGAAAGAATGCATATTACACTGACACTGATAAATATATATTTTACCTTATTTCTAAATAGTAAAAAACAAACAATAAGAAATGACAGCTGTCAGTCACAGTATGTTATTAACGCCGCATTGTCACATAACAGTGGCCTATCATGCTTCAAAATAAAATAAAAAATGAATTTCTGCATGTAAGTGTTTTCTTATTAATTAGACCGCTGTGTAATAATTCATGCAAAAATAATAGAATTAAAATGGCAGTTTAATGTTTCACTTGCTCTCATCGGTCGCATGGCGTGGTTAAAAATAACGCCATCAAATTTTATTATAAGGTTCTCCATCCAGGCCCCGAGCGGCATCTGTGCGAGCCTCGGCGTTGCGTTAAATCTCATTCGTGTCTGGCGAGCGCTTCACCGGTCGTCGTCCATGGCTCCGCCTCGGCATTTCAATCGAGAGGATGACATTTTTTTCCTTTTTTTCCTGCAATACTCTCACCCTCCCACCCTCGCTCTTTCTTCCTTTTCTTTTTTTATCCCGTCTTCTCTGCCCCGCTATCTCTCCCCCACCGCCGTGTCCCCCTTGTTTTAAAGGGATAGTATATTTTGAGTGAACACCCCCTCTGTGTCTTCGTCCCCTCCTCCACGCGATGTTCTGGAGCGCGGTGTCGTCCTCCCGCGCCCCTCCGGCGCTTGAGTTCGGCCGACGCAAATTACAGCATAAACATCGAGATCAGTTAAAAGAAACCATCCGAGCGTTCTTCTCGAAAAACTAGCGCTACAACACAAAGGTTCTCGGCGGTAGACAACTGGATGTTCGTATGGGGGAAAAAATGTCGCAGGTCCTTAAAGGCAAAGACGCACGCAGACGCAGCTGCGGTAAATAATAAGCGGCTCCAGATCACTGCCGATAATAATTGTACGCGCCCAATGGGATTAAACACATATATCAGATTCACGCCCAACTAACATTCTGGACTCCCAGTGCGTTACATCTTCTCCGAACGTTCTCAGAATAGAACTCTCGTGTATTTTTGAATGGAAATGGAACGTTCGTTTCAGGCTGTGCATGATGGTTCAGAGAACGTTGCTTTAACGTTCACTTAACTTCTCTACAACATTACGCCAGCAACCCAAGTCTGTTTTGTTTGAATTAGTCATTAAAATAAAACCAAAAACACAGTCACATAATATGCAGGATTAAAGCTGCATCTTGATGTCAGGATATCTTTATTGTCAAATCATCAGTTACAGTACAAAAGGACTTTTCTCCACAATCATATAACTTTCATAGATTTCTGATCATTTATAACGACAGCTGTAAAACTTTAGACAGCAAACACTACCTGTCAAAAGTTTTTTTTTTTTTTAAAATAAGTTACTTCTGCTCACCAAGCCAGCATTTATTTGATCCAAAGTACAGCAAAAACAGTACAATTTTGAAATATTTTTACTATAAAAAAATGCTTTTTATTATATATTTTAAAATGTAATTTATTCCTGTGATTTCAAAGCTGAATTTTTAGCATCAGCACACCAGTCACATGATCCTTTAAAATCATTACAATATTCTGATTTGCTGCTTAAAAAGCATTCTAAAATAGAAATATTTTGTAACATTTTAAATATCTTATCATCACTTTTGATCATTTTAAAGCGCCCTTGCTAAATAAAAGAATCTAGAATTCTAGAATCTTTCTATTCAAAGAAACCTGAAAAAATGTACACAACTGTTTTGAATATTGATCATAATAATAATAGTTTCTTGAACAGCAAATCGGCACATTAGAATAATTTCTGAAGGATCGGAGACACTGAAGTAAGAATTAAGCTTTGAAATCACAGATTTTTTAAAATATATATTTTAATAGAAAACAGTTATTTTAAAAGAATAAAAATATTTAAAAAATGTTCAAGTTTTTGCTGTACTTTGGATCAAATAAATGCAGGCATTTTGAGCAGAACAGACAAAAATCTTACTGTTCTAAAACTTTTGACTGGTAGTGCACATCTACCCCTCTACCACAACCAAATAATACATTCAGAAGGCTATGGACGAAAATGATGCCAGAGCCACTTGTTCAATATAATAATGGCTTCACACTCTTCAAACTAATATTCACACAGATGTTCTTTGAAACAAACAGTCTAATAAAACCGTAATAGACAGGCTCATACTGACAGTTCAGAAATAATTAAACACCACAACTAATGATAAAACAACGGCCTAGTACAGTAATACTCAAGTGGCTTTCAAGTGTGGAATGTGCCTGTCTATGTGTGGAAATGTTGGTATTTAAATAGCAGAACTATTCTAAATCCCATTAAAACGATACGTGATTATTCCATTAACAAATAAATTAACCGTCAAAAATACAAATTCATATTAAGACACCCCAAAGATGACACAAACGTAGTACTCTCATAGTGCAACTAGTTCCATCAACAGCAATGAAAAGCACGACTACAGGAATATGGCTAAAACTCGTAAGGAATTTGCCCTGGCATTATAGCTTTGATAATCTATATTCAAATAAATATATTTGCTCAGTGAGGCTTTGTGAGGTCCCATGACTGATTTCCATGATCTCATCCTTGTTTATACTGGCCAGCATTTTATCATCACTCTTTTTTTCTGCTCATCTCTTTTGCATGGCCTCCGTCTTATTTTTCTTGGTTTGTGCATACTCTCATGTCTCATTGTGCTTTGCTCCGCTCTCTCTCACGGTCAGCCACATCGATAGCAGCCATGTTACAAGAGGCGGTGATGAGGTGGAGTAGACTAATGCCAGATTTTAGCACACAGACCACGCCGCAAACTCCCAGCATCCATTGCAGCCACACTGGGCAGAAAAAGAAAACAATATTTTAGTACCTTTAAATGGACCAATTTCACTTTTTACAGTGCTGAATGTAAACTACAACAGATATTTACAGTCAAACCAAAATTTATACAGACACCTTCAAAATTTCTCCCATTATCACAATTTATTTGCTCTAGTTTAGAAAATGGTGATAAAATATGACAAGAACTCAAGAGTTAAACTGTTTCAGAACAAATTCATCTTGATAATGTTAGATAACTTTGATAGAAAGGTATGTAACAAAACATGGTCATGTCAAAATGTCCCTAATCTTTATCAATTTTACTCGTAGTCCACTGTATCAAGAATTTTTGGGTATAATGTCTCAGTTTACATTATTTTCCTATCCTCACTTACATAAACGAACTATAGTATATCAAAAATTATATCTGTGTCTGAATAATTTTGGTCTGACTATATGTGTGTTTGTTGTGTTCCCATTTGCTCCAAAAGCAAATAATCAAGATACATTTCAATGACTTTTAAAAAGAGGAAAAAATAATTAGTTGCATTAGGTTTCCCTAATTTAATGCTGAGGTAATATAACAAAGTGTAGCGTTTTAAAAAAACATCTCAGCATCACAGTTTGTGAAAATAGTCCATTATAATGACAGTGAGAAACCGCCCACTGATACTCACCCTGGGGTTCCTCAATGTAGTACATTATATAGAGCAGACAGTAGAACAGCTCGTTCCCCATACACATGAAAAACAGCACCGGCTGTGGAAAAAACACTGATGTCAGAACAGCCTGCACATGTAAACTTCTTCACTAGATATGCTTGCTTTAGGAACAACTAAATACATTTCTGGTGGGAGCTCCTGACTATGTGAATGAACGTGCATGAGGGAGTGTGTTACCCTGGATGTGTAGTACAGTCGTAAGATGGGGTTGCCAGAGAGGTCAATGGTCTTGTGACTAGTGGCACCCTTCATCATGGAACTGAAAGAAATGGGGGGAAAAAAGGAACAATTTGTTAAAGAAGAAGTCCACTTCCAGAACAACAGTTTACAGATAATGTACTCACCCCCTTGTCATCCAAGATGTTCATGTCTTTCTTTCTTCAGTCGTAAAGAAATTGTGTTTTTTGAGGAAAACATTTCAGAATTTTTCTCCATATAATGGACTGATATGGTGCCCCGAGTTTGAACTTCCAAAATGCAGTTTAAATGTGGCTCCAAACGATCTCAGCCAAGGAAGAAGGGTCTTATCTAGTGAAACGATTGGTTATTTTCATTTAAAAAATACAATTTAAATACTTTTTAATGTCAAACGCTCGTCTTGTCTTGCTCTGCCTGAACTCTGTGTATTCTGGCTTGAGACAGTTAGGGTATGTCGAAAAACTCCCATCTCATGTTCTCCCTCAACTTCAAAAATCATTTCAAAATCATCCTATATCACTGCAGAAGTACCGACCCAGTCTTTGGAAAGTAAACATGCAAAGAAGATCAAACACCCTCAACAGAAAAGGTAAAACAGCGATATAGGATGATTTTGAAGTTGAGGGAGAACATCAAATCAGTGTTTTTCGACATACCCTACACACAGAGTTCAGGGAGAGCAAGACAAGATGAGTGTCTGACATTAAAAAGTATATAAATTGTATTATTTTTATGAAAATAACCGATCGTTTCGCTAGGCTGGGATCGTTTATAACCGCATTCGGGATTGTTTGAAGCCACATTTAAACTGCATTTTGGAAGTTCAAAATCGGGGCACCATAGCGGTCCATAATATGGAGAAAAATCATGAAATGTTTTCCTCAAAAAAACTATTTCTTTACGACTGAAGAAAGACATGAACATCTTGGATAGCAAGGGGTGAGTACATTATCTGTAAATTGTTGTTCTGCAAGTGCAACAACGAGTTCTGTAGAACTTACAGGTCACACAGATTCTTAAAGGGATAGTTCACCCAAAACTGAAAATGACCCCATGCTTTACTTTAAAAAAAAAAAAAGGCATATACACCTAGGATGGCTTAAGGGTGAGCAAATCACAGGGTAATTTTCAGTTTTGGGTGAACTGTCCTTTTACATACAGTAATTAAACAATAAAATTGGATTCTAGTGGCCTGTGGAGATTCATGAGAAGACATTTCAGAATTTTATGAACATTAACTAATATTCTGAAATGCACCATACAATAGTGTTACTATTACATGTGACTGATTTTAATGAAATGTTACAAAGAAAATCTAACTAGCTGAGAGACTGTGGGCTCAAATATAGCTCAAAAGAGTTTTTTTAAAGTCACGATGAAATGGAAATAGTGACAAATCATCAGAAAAGAGAAAAAAAAAATAGGAGAGGGATGTTTTATCAAACGACTGTTAATTGGATGACAGCTCTGAATATGAGCTTGCAGACGATTCCAAAAAAGGGGAGATAAAACTGCAATTGTTCGTCAGCAGATGTATATTACAAATGGAGGAGCATTTGACTTTGCACTTTCACTTGAATAAAAAGCAGACTGCAAATTAGCAATTAGACAAGTGGACCGTGTGTCTGAGAGCTATGTGTGGGGGTGGCAGTGCTGTCCCATGCTGCACAAGAGAACAGTGCTAGTCTAGGCAAAATGACTATGCAGCCCATGCCAGGATCTGCCTCTGATGGATGATGCTTACCAATTTGGGGTGAGACAATGTGTAAACACGAAGAAAGATTTCTAGAGACCCAAAGGCCCCTCAAGTATGGTCTTGAATCAACCATTGCGTTATGCATAAATATATCAGATGTGTCTTATAGAGTGCTGCAAATATGGCCAATGTAGAAGCCAGCATCACCCTGTTTAGCTCCACCACGGTCTTTTGAATTATTGCTTGCTTAATTCGGTGGTTTTTGACTTAAAAGGGTTAATGCAAATGATGGGAAACGCATCTGCCAAATAAATTCCTCCCTAGCCCATGCACATCAAAAAAGTCATGAGACTTTGTGCAATGGGACTGCATAACCTGACTAACCAGCGGACCGATCTTTTCGCACAGCACAGCATATGATATGTTGTTATCTGTGATATGTTGTTGATCTTTCTGAAATGCCTGAGCAAAGTCTGTCGTAAAAGTATTTCTGCATAATTGCCTTCCAGAACGGTCTTACATGACTGCGTTCCCAAACAGCAGGCATCCACCTCCAAAAGCAATGACCACATTTATTATGTTTTGTCTGCTCGCTTCGTAAGTAATTAATATGAAAATTATTATATTCAGTGGCTTCTCCTACTTTTCTGCATTTAGTGCCAGTTTATCAGAAAGTGACAATTTTGTTCTCTTTTAATTTATTGGACAGAAAATGTGCTTATTTGCAAATGTTTTATGCTATACTCCAATTTTACGCATAAGTTAATTTTGCAACATTGGATGTAAACCTACCTATTGACTAATCCCTGCAGCACTCTATTGGACAAAATATTGTTATAATTTTGGACGCACCTGTGCAGGTGCAGCCAGTGGCTGGCCACGTCCAGACACATGCTGAGCTGAAACAAGAAAGTGTAGGACGGGTACAGCAGTGCCAGGTTCACCAGCAAACACATGGTCGCACATCGGTCTGTCAACATGTCCAGCATGGCACCAAACTTTGTACCTAAGAAGAGACAGGGATGGGCATAGTGCGAGAGAAAACCACAAAAGAGGAATAACGTGCAACACAGAGCTGAAGATCACTACCTTGATTAAGAGCGCGGGCTGCGTGTCCATCGAAGGCATCCAACAGGGCACTCAGTAGGTAACAAAACACAGCTGGGCCAGGGCAACAGGGCATCAGGTAGAAAGATACCAGAGCCAGTACAATACGGGCATATCCTATTGAAAGTAGGGAAAAGATTCAAAAAGATTACGAGCACATAACATGCAAACAAAAACATATTTATTGTGGCCATGATTTAGGAATTTGTCCCCTCGTAATAATAAAAAAGTGGTCATGTTATATTAACCGGTAGTACAAAGTCTTGATTTTATTATAAGTAGGGAATGATTTAGTACGATTTAGTAATGCTGTCCCCGAATTACTAAAATGAGGGAACTAATGAAAGTCATGGGAATAAATTGTTAATTTGTGGCCTCGATTTAACTAAAACGACGGATAAAAACTTAGGCCACAATTTACTAAAAAGAGGAAGCAAATTCTTAATTTGTGGTCCTGATTTCAATAATAATAGGAAATTAATTAATAAAACATGGGAACTAATTCTTTGTGGCTGTTGATTGGATTTTGAGATGTGGGTGTTGAAGCAGATGAAAGCAAGCATGAAGCATGTCATTTTCTGGGTATTAAAATGTTATTAAACATTAAATTACTAGACCAAAAAATGTTAACATTAACATATGCACGGATAAATTGTTCATAATAAGATCCATAATATGTATTTGGAAAATAAATGGGATAAAATTTAATTTCATACCAACTTTAATCCTTTTTAATGCTATTTTGTTAGCAATGAATGAGCTTCACTCGTGTGACAGCCTACAGCATCATGTCAACATCCGCAGGAAGTAACAAAAAAAATACAAATAAAAAAATAATAAGCAGCTGTCAAACACAATAATCATGAAAACGCTAGAATCTTTAATACAACCATTTGTGATCTTTAAATACACATTTTAAATGAAACAACTATTATTTGTTAGAAAGCCGAAGTTAAATGTGCGCAGGAACCTGTCGAGCGCTAACGATCTGCGTTGGTTAACTCGCTCAACTGACACTCACCGATCAAATTCGGGACGAACAGGAAGATATTTTCTTCGGCCATGGTAACGAGCGTTTTTGTTTGGACGGAGCTGCCTGAAATTTCTCTTCTAGGTTTCTGTGTTTCTATTTCCCTCTGACTGCAGGAGGACTGTAGCTGAGCGTGGCGTGTGACGTCATGCTTCCTGTACGCGCTCACGCCGTCGGAGGAATCCTCCCCTTTAATTGGCACGCGCTCTGTCCTCGGTGTCACCGAACGCATCACATGCCACGACTGACCCCAAATCAGCTGTGTGTCACTGACAGCACTGTGACAGAGTGGGGGATGGCGGTGTTTAAAAACTGACCTCAACTAGTTAGTATAACTGCAGTGGAACCGTAATATTTAGTGAAATTTTTCTTAAATTGGTACTAAAGTACTTCACTATTTTGACTACTTTCATTTGTAAAAACATCTACCTACCTACCTACCTACCTATTCATCTATCTTTTAAGTTCTTTTCTTAATTTTTTTCTTACTTTTCTCTTTCCTCTTTTTTTTTTTTTAATCAAATGTAAATTCATGTCCCAGTCACATTTTCTTGGTTAAATAAACATTACTTACACTATCAAAAAAAGAAAAAAATATATTTAATATTTTTACATTAACAGTGTAATCAATATTCAATTTATTAAAGCCAAGTATGAATATAATCAAGTTAGCGTTTTAAGTATTTTACATTTATTCCAAAATAATAACTTAAGAAAATAACATTTTAAACAATATATTTTATTTGTGAACTTATGTTCAGCTTTTTTTAAATAATTAACTTTTAACTGATTTTGAATTTTTCAGATAATCAGTCATCAAAGCTAAATACTGGTCACAGACATGGAGATTGACTTTAAATTTACTTTAAATTTCACCGAGCTGATTACTCACCAAAAACTGAACCAAAAACACACAGATCATTTTTTCATGCCATTTCAAGTCTTATTTTGACATAAGTGATATATGCAAATGTGTGAGTTGCTTACTTACTTTTAAAAAAACAAAAACAAATCTTCATTAACACCATTAAATTGTTCATTCAGACAGATTTGTGAATGCAGAACGTGCACAAACACAAAAGGCGAAACTTATCACATGAACCAATCACAGCTTAACATAACCAGTCATATCCAATCATATCGCGATGAAGGCAGTGACTTTCCCCCATTCATTCTCACTTACCCCCCAAACAAACTCATGGCTGGCTTTAGAGGGTATGTTAAAACTCAGTGGGCTCAGGGGTGAGAGAGACACAGACTGTAACTTTACCTGCTGGTGTCGCTGTTGGACCATGTTTCTTTTGAAAAACAAGTGATTTATTCACTTTTATGTCATATTGTCTTTTGTTTTATTTTTGTACTACAATTTTTTTTCTCGTCTAATATTTTGAGGAGACACTGCCTCCCTTGTCACCTCGGAGGAAACGCCCTTGACATCTATGTCCATTAATAGTTGTTTTATAGGTCAGAAAAGCTTAAAATTAAAATTCTCAACCACAAAAATATTCATATTCAAGTGATAACATACAGTCAGGCCATTAGCGCTAAATAAATCTTAATACAGGACATTTATTTTTTAGTAAGTGGTTTATTTTACTAAAATGTGCAGTCTCACTTTCATTGTACAATTAGCTTTAATCTAAACCAATTAGAATCAAGTACAACGTGTTTTAACTGAATTTTAAAAAAAAATGCTGTGTTTTATAATAATAATAATAAAAAAAAATCATGTTTTTCTTCCCATAAGAGTGGGCACAACCATTTCATCCAGCCATTTTTACTACTGGTTTTGCTGCTTGATATTACAAATTGGTGCATCTTACCATATTATTTTAATGTATTACCTTAATTATGAACACAATGGTTTGTAGCGCAAACATTTTACCATTTACTGCACGTTGCCATTCTTCTCCTTTTTGCGGCTAATGAACCGGAAGTCTCACCAATGGCTTACTTCCACGTTAAAGAAAAAGGTGGATATTTCATAATGTCAGAGTCACTTAATTGTTTTACAAAATATAGTTTATGATTATGGAAAATTACACATTTACCCACTAGAAAATATTTTATGTACAACCACTGTAATTGTGAGTTCAATCACTATAAAATGTCATGTTTTTACATAAAAAGCTCCTGCAACATTCTGGTAACATTATATTAGTCATAAAATACAAACTTTAGCATAACCATTACAAAGCATTGTGCAAGTTCTAACATTAAGCCGAGTTATTCACTGGTAATCATTCCTGTTAGTTCTTTTAAGTTAGGTTAATCACAAGCCTCCATGCAAATGTGTGTAAATATTATATTACAATAATATTAATATAATATTATGGTTATAAAATTGTTAACACTTTACAATAAGGCTCATTAGGTATGAACTAAGAATTAACAATACTTCTACAGCATTTATTAATCTTAATTTTAGCCTTTACTATTGCGTTATTAAAATCACAAGTTGTGTTTGTTAACATTAGTTAATGCACTGTGAACTAACATGAACAATTAACTATTTTTAATTACCTAACTTTAACAAAGATTAATAAATGTAATAAATGCATCGTTCCTTACGTTACATTAACTAATGAACCTTGTAAAACGTTACCATAACATCATAAAAGAAACACAAACTAAACAGAACATTCTAACACTTAGGAAAATCTTTTAAGCCACGTTGACATTCCAACCTGAGAATGATCTAACCGTTTTATGTTGTTGAGCTATTTTTAGATGAACATGTAACTGCAATGCCCTTTAAACAAGAACACTGCAGAAAAAAGTACAGAATGTAACTGCAAAACATCCCATAAATAAACAATCATTTTGTAACTAGGACTAAAAATAGCCCTACAGAACCAACATGTGCTTTTTTTTTGTAAGCAACCAGTAATTCCTATTTAGTATGGCCACTGTCTCTATGGAAACTGTCTTTTCTCTACCTTCAGCATCACCGTGGTGACTGTGCATGGCAGATGCGCACTCCCACCATTCAGAAAACCGGCCAGAGGTGCTGAAAAACAAATTGTGCATTAGCCCAGACAGACAGAGACACAGGAAAGACAATTTGTTTGAATCCTTTTTAATGACTTGTTAATCATTTTCTGTACAAGTTCTATAGCCCATGTGTAGTCGTTTCACCTGAACGTAATTTGGCCTGTTTTTCTGAGCTCCCTGAACAACCAAGCTCTCCCCATCACAATTCTGCAATACATTTCGGCACAGGCTACACACACTCTCTTCCAGGCAGTTCCACCCTTACAGCTCCAATTCTTCAAACACTGCATGATGATGACAGCAATTTCATACATTTACCTTAAGTTTCCTACCATCAGATACTGAAACACCCCTTCGAGAGGATACACTAATAAGAATCCAGCATGTGTTGCTGTAAACACATTACATGGTAGCCCAGAGCTACAGATGGGCCGAGGATTTTTTTTTTCTTCTCCTCTTCTGTCCACAGATGTTCGTAAGGAAGGACATGAGGGAATGCGGCGTTGGGAAGAAAAACGTGTTTGGGAATGAAGCGAACACTGAAAACGGAGTAAGAAGTGATCGGCCAGGCACAGGGAAGTGAGGTACTGCACGTCTCCTCGGTTCGGGAGAGCGAAGGGAGAGTCCGAGCGAACGCTGGTGTCTAAAGAGAGCTGGCAGTGTGGGAGCACAAAAGATTTCGGTTTTCCCGAAGGGAAAAATATAACACGGTGAAATCGAGCTTCATCCTTCACCACGTTCGTACGGGGAAGATGCTGGAGATTTTGGTTGTCGATGTAAACAGCTCGTGATGCCTTTTAAAAACTCAAAAACATAATGCATTCCAGAAAACAAAATGGAGGGAAAAAACGGCTGGATCGAAGGGGGTGTTCGAGACACTTTACAGTCGTCTAGAAATGTTCTATACAGCTAAAATCTCTTAAAATGTTCTGTACAAGTTTAATACTGGCTCTAAAATACTACTCTCCTGACAACGCACTGCACAATAAGACTCCTACCCTGAGATGTAACAAGGAATGCTGGGATAGGTAGTCCTTTTTTGTTATTTTTTTTCTTCTAAAACTTAGACTTAAAATTCTTACGGTGACACTGCCAACATTTCCCACCTAGTGGTAAGCATTGAAAAAAAGTAAAAATTGTAAAAAGGAAAATTAGTGTACAACACAAATATTACAGCGGCAGTAGTAGGTGTAATAATAATGACAGCATCTATTTTTTCCGTTTCACTTTCCACATAGCAAAATTATTATTACCCTATATAAGAGTTAGTGCTTGTATATACACATGTTGTATAAGTACAATATAGATCAAAAGTGTCGAACAGGAAACTCTTACGACATTCCCTGTCGGACCTTTGACAGGTGATGTATTATACACATATATACTCAAAGTCATATATAAACGTCTGTCGTGTATGTTTGTATACAAATGGTCTCTGTACATCAGTCTCATGCAGGGAAACTCGGAACCCGACTCTCTTTTGCACATGTACATCATATTTACACAGTCGAGGAAATGGCTTATTCACCCGGCCAGGTTCAGTTTCTTCTTAAAAGTAATTTTAGCACGCCTACGCTAAAAACAGACACTCAATTACAGCCCAGTTCAAACCGACTGCAACTTGAATGGCAGCTTGCCCTTATAAGGACAGTGGGCAGAGTTGCTTTAGGTCAGCTGAGCCTCTAGATGGCAGTATGACATGTGGCATTGTTTTAAAACAAAACAGATTACAGAATACAAAAAAATCATTTGAACATAAAAACTGCCCGCTGTCCTTGACTCAAATACAAATGTACAGTTTAAAAACCACTGATAGACGTCCTTTTAGTATTGTTTTAGTGCTATCTACATAATTACACACACACACAAAATCAGTTTAATCACCCTTTTAGTTCCTCAGTTTACGCCTCGTCTCCCTGAAACATGCTACAGCACCTTCTATTGCATCCAACTCGCTCGCTCTGCTCCCGTTAGCAGTAAAACTGACGTTAGTAGGACTCATCATCCTCTGGCTCAGATCCTCCGGCTCAAACTCAAGTGGCACTCATCAGACAGAGTCAACGAATAATTCTGCCATTATTCACTCGCTCTCGTGTCATTTCAAACCTGTATGCCGCTATTTCATCTGCGAAACACAAAAGAGAAAGAGCTCAGAGATGGTTCACCTAAAAATTAACATTTTGTCATTTCAAACATACAGACTTGCTTTCTTTAGTGGAACACAATGGAAGATTTTTTTTTTTTTTTTTTTTTTTAAAGAATACTGGTTAACATTGGCTTCCTAGGTACAGAGAAATTTTTTTAAACATCTATGTTCCACAGAAGAAATAGTCAGAGGTTTGGAACGACATACAAGTGAGTAAATGATGACAAACTCATTTTTTTCCCCTCTTTAGCAGCTCTTTTCTATATAACATACAGTTGGTCAAAAGTTTACAAACATCTTGCAGAAATGTTAATGTTAAGTACTGACCTGGATAAGATATTTCACATAAAAGACGTTTACATACAGTCCGCAAGAGAAAATAAGTTGTATTTATAAAAATGACCCTGTTTAAGTTTACATACACTTGATTCTTAATACTGTGTTGTTACCTGAATGACCCACGGCTCTCTTTTTGTTTAGTGATAGTTGTTGATGAGTCCCTTGTTTGTCCTGAACAGTTATACTGCCTGCTGCTCTTCAGAAAAATCCTTCAGGTCCCACAAATTCTTTGGTATTTTAACTCTTTCCAACAGTGGCCGTATGATTTTGAGATCCATCTTTTCAACAACTGAGGGACTCATATGCAACTATTACAGAAGGTTCAAATGCTCGCTGATGTTTCAAAAGGAAACACGATGCATTAAGAGCCAGGGGATGAAAACTTTTTGAATTTGAAAATCATTTAAGTATCTTTTGTAGCTTCTGAAGAGCAATACTAAATGACAAAAAAATGACATTTAACATTGTTCAAAAGTTTTCACCCTCGGCACTTAATGCATAATTTTTCCTTCTGGAGCATCAGTGAGCGTTTAAACCTTCTGGAATAGTTGCATATGAGTCCCTCTGATCGCCTCAGTGTCAAAAGATGGATCCCAAAATCATACAGTAATTGCTGGAAAGGGTTCAAATACACAAGATGCTGGAAAACCGAAGAATTTGTTCTTTGGAACATGAACGACTTTTCTTTTTGAAGAACAGTAGGCACTTTTGTTCAGGACAAACAAGGGACTCATCAACAACTATCACTAAACAAAAAAACAGCTGTGGATCATTCAGGTAACAGCATGGTATTAAGAATCAAAACAGTCTTGAACAGGGTCGTTTTTATAAATTCAACTATTACTTTCTCTTGTGGACTATATGTAAACGACTTATGTGAAATATCTTATTTAGGTCACTACTAAATAAAAAAAAAACATGCAGTTTGTATGATGCCTCTTATTTTGGGCAAATAATTATGTAATTTATATAAACTTATGAGCTCAACTATAGGTTCCCAGCTCCAAAAAAGACAAAGCACACTACGTTTGGTTCTGCAAAAAGATTAATGCATGAACGTACTATTTCTGATTAATTTTCAGACCTCGATTTCATTCAGTTTAGACAAAGCAGTCGGACAACTTTATAAATCTCTGAATATAGCACAAAAGCCAAATTAACTACTTTTACAGTTATTCTATGGTGCTTCTAGTCCATTTTGGATCTTGACAGAACTTGTTGCATAGAAAAGTGCTGCTTAAAAATTCTCTTTTTGTGTTCTATATAAAAAATAAAAAATAAAAATTACAGTATGTAGGGTTTGTAACAACATGAGAGTGAGATAAATGACAGATTTTTCATTTTTGGCAAAATAAAACTAGTCATAAAATGAATTGCACTAAACGAATTCAGCTTAATATGATCCAGGATTAAGCATTAAATAATATCTCAGAAAAGTCTTCTAACGTTCAAATCTTAAACCTTTAGACGTGCAAAAAAAAAACCTGGACATGAAAGAGCAGAATTCAGTGGTTCTGTCTGACAGTTTAAAAATTGAACCGGCTGAGGATGAGCTCAATCTACAGTATTGGCACCACTTATGTTATTTTCATCTCTTCCCTCCCACACACTCAACAGCATAGCTTTCTGCTCCTGTTACAGTACATCTCTTGTCTTCCCTGTTCCTGATCTAAACCCTGAGCCCTCCCGAATCCCAAAACCCTGAGATCTATCATCTGGTAAGTAAAGGTGTGCCCATCTAAATACTGTTTCTCCACTCTGCCTCCCAGCTACGTGAAGGCCTTCTCCCCAAAACACTCAACTGCACCATCTGAACTTCCTGCCTGACCCTCTATGAGTAGGAGAGGTGGGATCCGTTGGAGATGTGCGATGTCACCGACGTACTTCGGCTCAAACCTCCATCTGCGCCCGATCCGCCGGCACCTCCGCCAGAGGCGGTTCTCCGAAGAGGCCCTGGACTGTTTCTCAAAGCCATCAAGCTGGGGCCCCTCACAGCCAAGCTCTCGCCCCTTCCTCCGTAGCCGCTCTGAGAGGAAGAAGAGGAGGAGGAGGATGGAGGAGAAGATGAGGAAAGTGAGATGGGCGGAGGAGGTGGTGGTGGAGGGAGTAGAGCAAGGGACTGGGAAGAGGCGTGGGAAGAAATGTGATGCGAGTGGCCATGAGAGGAGGATGAAGATGAGTGGTGACCTCCTCCTCCACTGCCGCCTCCCCACTCCCTCTCTCGGCTGTCACGGTACAGGTGTGGCGTGCTCTGGTGGTGGTACTGCTGTGGCATGTAGCGGAGGTGATGGTGCGAGGACGAAGACGACGCTGACGAGGCGGAGGAGCGAGAGCTTGGAAAGCCACGGGCGCCCATGCCATCTAAATCCCTCTCTCGATCCCTCTCTCGGATGGAGATTTGCTCCCCTTGGCTGAACCCGGCTGTACTGTTTTGACTGCGCCAAGAGGGCGGCGCCGCTGAGTTTTGGACTCCGTGGCTCCACTGGCTGCCTGAGCGGGGCACGGGACGGGACGGCCAGCCCCCGGGTCCGGATGAGGGAGGGTTGGGGTAACCCTGATTGTAAGCCTCAGCAGGGATGCCGCTCAAAGCCATGTTACTAAAGCCCAGGCGCATGCTTTCAGAGTCAAAAGACTCAATTTCTCGAGCTTGGTGCTCGAGCAGAGCCCGGATTCGCTCAGAGCGCTCATTCTGCAGAGACAACATCTCCTCCTCGATCTGAAGAGAGGCAAAAGGGTGATCACAAGAAAAAGAATTAGAAAAGTGGGCTGTGTGTTTTGATGCTTATTATAGTATTATAGTGTCATACTATTAAAATCAATTGTGAGCACTGCACTATTTCTAATTCCACCTCTAATCTGCTAAATGGAACTATAAGCCATGAAGATATTAAGATACGTGACCCTGGACCACAAAACCAGTCATAAATAGCACAGGTATATTTGTAGCAATAGCCAACAACACATTGTACGTGTCAAAATTATCGATTTTTCCTTTATGCCAAATATCATTAGGATATGAAGTAAAATTAATGTTCCATGAAGATATTTTGTAAATTTCCTACTGTAAATATATCAAAACTTAATTTTTGATTAGTAATATGCATTATTAAAAACTTCATTTGGAAACTTTAAAGGCGATTTTCTCAACATTTTGAGTTTTTTGCACCCTCAGATTGCAGATTTTCAAATAGTTGTATCTCAGCCAAATTATGACCAATATGACTGGTTTTGTGGTCCAATTTTCAAGAAATGATTGCAATATTCTGAGTAGAATATTCTGAATATTCTCAAGAAACATTTATATTATTATTATTATTAATTTTAAAAACAGTTGTGCTGCTTAATATTGTGTAAACTGCGATCCATTGGCAGGATTATTTTGTAATATTACAAAATGTATTACTGTCACTTTTGATCAATGTAATGCATCACTGGTGAGAAGCATTAATTTCTTAAGAAGAACAACAAAAAAAAACTGAACACAAATTTTGAACACCAGTTTAAATAGTAAAGGGACAGTTCACCTTAAAACTAAAATTCTGTCAACATTTACTCACCCTCAAATTGTTCCAAACCTGTTTTCTTTATAATATATAAAAAAGAACAAAATGCTATGAGAATCAATGGGGACCAGAAATGGTTTGGTTACCAATATTCTTCAAAATATCATCATCTTTCTTCAGCAGAATAAAAAAAATTAATACGGGTTTGACAACACTGTGAGTAAATGATGACAGAATTGTGATTTTTGGGTGTCAGTCTTTGACACGCATTCACAAGAGTACAATGACGCATTGCATGTGGTGCTGCTGACACAGGAGCCACCATTCTGACTTAGAAATTCCATCTCTCTTAGTTCATCGTCTATATATTCTGGTTTAAATAAGTAAAAAAATAAATAAATAAATTGCAAGTCATCCTCTCTGGTCGAAATCTTCATCATGATACTCTTGTGAATGTGCGTTGAAGACTGACACGAAAGATAAGAAATTGTTGAATAAAGTTGTTACTTTTGTTTTCTTCGCACACAAAAAGTATTGCTTCATAAATTTATGGTTGAACCGCTGATGTCACATGGACTATTTTATTTATGCCTTTACTACCTTTATGGGCCTTGAACATGTCAGTTGCGTTGCTGTCTATGCAGGGTCAGATTTAATCAAAAATATCTTAATTTGTATTCCAGAGATGAAAGGTCTTACGGATTTGGAACAACATGAGGGTTAGTAATTAAAGAGAGATTTTTCATTTCAACTATCCCTTTAAAGTGACTTGTTATGTTTTGGAACAGAGTCATTATAATCTACTCATTCAGGAATATTCAATTCATGTCTTACCCTCTGCTCAAGAAGAGCTCTCCGTATAGACACCCTCTGCTCCAGGTCTTTGACTTCTCTCTCATGTTGCGTGTCTGTGTGCATCTTTATTTTACTCTGATAAGCGTTCAGCAGCTCCAATTCCTGCTGCAGCTGCATGCGCAGCGCTCGGTACTCATCCTCCTGAGTCTCATCCAATCGCAACTGTTGGATAAACAAAGAGGCAGGACATCAGTAGAGAAGCAGCCAATAAAGAGATTTAGGTTCAGTGTGGTGATTACTGTAGAACTGCGGATTAAGTGGGAAAACCTCATTAAACCTGTCAAGAAAATGTCCAGTCATATTTCACTTCAAAAGAAAGAAATACTTCTTGTATTTTGATTTAAAAAAAAAAGAAAAAAAAAAAAAAGCATATTTTAGATCTTTAAGAAAAAAAGATACATTCTACATATAATTACTGCCTTTATCTTATGCAGATTTTTAAAAAAGTATTAATTAACCCAAGTATGTGTTTGCATACATGCAATATTTCTGTGATTGTGCACTACTAAAAAGTAAAACAAAGCATTAAAGATGGTCTGTCCTTGCCTTACTCACAGCCTGTGTGGACAGCATGTCTTTGATGGAATGGTCGTACTGCTCGGCCAAGATGGCCAGTTTACGTGTTTGCTCCTCTTTGAGTCTCTTCAGTACGGTTTTATGCTCTGATTTGGGCGTGGTCTCCAGCAGGTGGTTGCGCAAGGCTTTGTACTGCCGTGTCTGAATCTTACAGGTGTCTTGGAATTGACGTTTGATCTGGAGCTCTTTAGTCTGAAAGACCAAAGGGTAAGAAACATACGTGAGCACTTAACACTTAAGCAAACAAACGTCTCCTATTCATCTGGTGTGTATTCATATCACTGGTATGATCGATTAGGTGTAGGGCCATGGCCACTTAGACGGTTGGGTTTAACAAAAGTCCTTTGTGGTACCTCACCCTTGCACCTGCCAAAAATTTCTGGCACTAAAATCTGAAATCAGAATGCCTTGTTTAATCCCTAAAATCCCCTCACCTTTAAGCTCTTGGGTTGCTGGCGGACCTCCACAGCGTGTTTCTGACGGAGTTCCTGCTCGCGTCGCTTATTGTACTCCATCTGGTTGGCCAGTTCGCTCTGGTGCTGCGTTCGGATCAGGTCGGCCCGAGTACGCTGGACCAGCGCCAGCTGCCTGAACTCCAGCTCCTGAGTGGACTCGTGATGTCTCAACAACATAGCGCACTCTAGGTCCTTCTGAGTCTGACGCTTATTCAAGTCCTACAGGGACAAATAAAGACATTGCAAGAGATTAACAGACAGAAAGTGAGGTAGAAAGCAAAAAAGAAAGGTAAAGGTGTCTAACCTCTCTAAGCAGGTCCTGCTCCAGATTGTGTCTCGCGAGCAGCATCTTTCTCTTATACTGTCGGCACTGCAGTTCGTAATACTGCCTCTGTCGCCGCAATAACGAAGCCTCTTCTTCAGCCTGGATCTGCTGCAGACACTCTTTCTGCCTTACCAACCATTCCTGCTTCTCTCGTTTCGGCGTAGACTGGTTCTCACTCAGCTCCTGTTGCCATAGGGAAGGATTTCAGGGTGACAAAAGCAAGTTAAGGACAAGAAATGAGGTTGATGAATATGGTGACCAAAAGGGTAACCATTCGTGCCATTTTTCCTGGCCAGGATTTCTACATTGCTTAAAAAAAATCTAGGTTTTTGCTTTGTTTGTGCTGCGCAGACTAATCTGTGTATGACTTTAAGTCGAACACACCTAAAAATTTCACGTATTTGCATCGCTTTGACCATTCTATGTAGATCCCACCTTCTTACTCACCACATTTGGTTGATTATGTGCAATGCCTGCATGTTAGTGGTCAAACTACTTTTCGATCATTACTTTCAGCAATTTTTAGAACAGGAAAACAAGCCAAAACCTGGATATTTTAGGCAATATAGAAATCCTGGCCGGACATGCTCAGGGAAAATGGCACGTATGGTCACCCTAGACATAAACAGACTATTTTATAATTTAATGCTACATCAAGTAGGGTTACTCTGAAATTCAGTCATGAAGCTATAATTAGAGTTGACTCTTTGACAGCATACCTCCTTGAGCTGCTCCTTGCGTTGCCTGTACTGGCGTTTCTGGGAATCCAGCAGGCTGTTGAGTTCTTTCTTCTGCTGGTTCAATATGTGCTGTTGAAACTTTTTCTCTTCTGTCTGCGCAGCTTTAATCTGAAAAAACACACCAGTAAATATGTATAAACTATATACACATACACTTCCATTCAAAAGTTTGGGGAATTTAATACTTTTATTTAACAAGGATACATTAAATTGACGAAAAGCGATAGTAAAAACATTTATAATGTTACAAAACAATAGCTGTTTCTATTCACCACAGAATAATGAAAAAAACAGTGAATAAAAGGTGTTTAAAGTTGTGTTTTGGGCCATTATGCTTTGGCACAGTATCTGTCAAACAAACAAAGGTTTAATCCCTTAATCAAGTCTCTTTTCACTGCACGTTTCAAAGTGAAGCATGCACTTCATTCAGGCAATCAGCTTGTGATCCGGTGTTTTTTCACACCTCAGAACGTCTTCGTTCACAGTAAATGCAGTGAACTTCTTTATTGCATGTGCTACGAGTTTAGCACGTTTGGGAACGCAACAGCCACCAGTTATGCTTTATTTTTGAGGCAGATGATTACAGCATTTCACTAAATTTGTAGTGAGAGGTGTTTTCTGCGGTGTTTTCTGTCAAAAATAAAACCTTAAAGGTGCAGTGTGAATTGCTGACATTTAGCAGTTTAAATGGGTAAGGTTACTGCAGTCCAAATTTAAAATTCAAGTGTAGAAATCAGGACAGTAGTACTGTAATTTCCCTACTGTAAAGCAAAGCAAAAAAAAAAAAAAGCCTATGAAATATTCATTTTCATTTATTTTACAGAGCAACTGTTTTACAACATATGGCTATTACTGTCATAGGAATAACAATAATATAAAACTGTCGTTATTATTATTATATTTAATTTGTTTGGCCTCTAAAACACCACTGCGAATGTAATTTAGACTAAGACAGTATACCACAAATAAAAAAAGGGTTGAGTCCCCTTTAAAGTTCAGATACAAGTCAATTCAAGTCCATTCAGACTTTTTTCTGACTTAAGTTTTCTTAGTTAAGAACATGGGTTGAAGCTCTTCATTTTGAATAATTTAACTTTAAAATGTACAAAATTGTCATTTTTTCCCCCAAGTTTTCTCTTGTCTTTTTTTTTCTTTAAATATGGCAAGAAACATCGTATCGTGGACTTCATATCGCGATATTATCGTATTGTGAGATTCTGATATCGTTACATTCCTAGGATATTAGAATGATTTCTGAGTGACACTAAAGATTAGATTAATGGCAGCAAACCTATCTTTTCCAAAGGAAGAAATTATATTTTAAAATGCATTTTAAACAAGTTATTCTGAATTGAAATAGTATTTTTACAATATTGCTGTTTTTACTGTATTGTTGATCAAATAAATGCAGCCATGGTGAGCATATGATATTCCCATTCTTGCACATAACAGAACAAGGGACTACCCTTCAAATTGCGCAAATTGAAATTGCAGACTGAAAATACGGCCAATGGAAACGCATCAATTTCGCAAAACTCTCATATATTGCAAAAACACATTTACGATAGCATGGGGTGGTTTTGCGAGCAATTTGAATTTTTTTTTCCCCTTGCAAAACCACAATGGAAACTGCTTTCTCACAATTACAGGTCACCTGGTGTACGTAAAAGTCACATGATCATTCATTAATGTACTGTAACCTCCAAAAAACACCTCATACATGGCCACACTCATGTATTAGGGGCTTTCCTTGTCATTAATGCTTGGATAACCCCTTATTTACACTGTACACATCTGTAGCACATTATGGCTCTGACACAGCGACTCTAGTCAATGCTTGCGTTTATACCAGCCACACGGCGGCACGTTTCAGAAGTGGCTCTCCACACTGGTTTGCTAAAGATACACGCCTAAGTCTCCTTCGATAATGACTAGTGTGGTGGCTGCGATATATGGAAACCTACCAACATCCGTCCCAATTACTTATCACAAGAGGAAAATAGCGTTGTAGTCACATAAAGCTAATGTAAATGCTTTAATTTCACCACCGTTTTTACTGACGTATATCAAAAAAGTTGTCTTTTTTATTTTTTTATTTTTTCAACTCTTACCTCTTTTTCCAGGATGGCCTGATGTTTCTTACTCAACTTGTCTGCTTCACCGCTAAAGTTGTTTCTCTGAGTCTCCAGCTCTTTGTCCAGTCTGAGCTGATGTTCGTCCATCTCAGACTTGAGTTTGTTCTCGAGAGCCAGCAGTTGTTTCTGGTGCTGCCTCCTCATGCGCTTGTATCCAGACATCTGCTCCCTAAGAGCTGAGCCCTGTTCATGCTCCTGAATCTGACGGGTCACCTGGAAAGAAAGGAAGGGAGAGAAGGTTATCTATCTTAACTTCTGACCAAAAATATGGACTCTGAGCTGAAGGTCAGTAAGGAGCTCACAAGAGAGGCTGTGCGGATGGTGGCGAAATGGTCTCGGTTTCTGTGCACCCTCCTCCGAGCGGCCGACGATGGCTGCTGCGGAGACTCCATCTCCGGCTGATATGGATCATCGTAAATATTATCACGTGCCTGATGGACGGATGGACAAAATTAGTTGAGGAAAAGACAGTTTCAGAAGATTGTGTGCAGTCCGGGCTTGATTACGTACAGTGGGGCGGTGAATGATGGAGCTGTTAGACGTGACTGTCTGTTCTCCCTCCTGCATCATGGCCATCTCAGCACTGTCGTCCGAGCCATCGGCCAGGCTGTTGACAGAGGAACTCTGGGAGCTGGCACTAATGGACATGGAGGGCACAGACTGAGAGCTCTCCATACTGTTCACCGTGCCCGTCTGCAAGAGGTACTGCTCTGCTTCCTACACACACACACACACAAACAAAAAGATGTCATGATCTTTTCCTGTTTTCTGCGGTATAGAATAATATAACAAAAGAGCAGAAACTGGGCTGATGTAGACAGAAGGATCATAAACAAAGCCTCTGGATGTACCTCTTCCTCCTCTCCTCCTTCCTGTGTGGGGCCGTTGTGAGTTTCCTGAAACAGGATCTTCTTCATCTTCCTGTACTGCAGGTTGTCCAGCTCTCGCACAGCGTCTTTGGTGCGCGTGATCAGATCCATCACTACGGAATGGGGGCGCTCTCGGCATAGGAAATGGTGCTGTGAAGGGAATGCATGGTATGAATCACAGAGCTGTATATGGGCCATTCTACAGAATTGGTCCAAAGTTAGAGCTGGGAACGTCTTGAAAAAAAATGTGTCTTTTTCAAAAAAAAAAAAAAAAATGCATGTATGCAAATTGTATAATATCCAAGGTATACCTTTCTAGTAACTGTGCAGTTAACTCTCATATTGTACTTTCAGAAAGTTTTGGAATATGTCCTCTTCCTCAAATTGTCAATTTAATTAGAAGGGTTATATTGACCTATTAAGATTTTGCTTATTTAGGTAAATCAATAACAATTACTTTAACAACATTTCAAGTGTAATTTATGAGATTTGCTGTATTTTAAATCCAATTTTTCTTTGTAAAAGGCAAAAAGTTTCATACAGATTTCAAAGTTAAGAATACATTAGTTTGAATATACCTTGAACCTAAATCTATCATAACATCTTAGTTGATCATTTAGATTACTTTATTATTAATAAAACATCCAATGTTTTGTTCATGACTGCACATTTTCGGTAGGGACCACATCACATTACAGAATTTTAACTTGTAAACTAAAACACTAAAACATACTAAAATACAAAAATAAAAAAAACTGCATAACTGTACTCAAATTTTGTTTATTTCTCCCAAATGTGAGGATTATGTGTTCCTTGTTGTCACTACAGGAACAATGATGACATGTTTCGTTTGTGACTGTTTTGGTAGTGACAATTTTAGACACTTCTGAACCTAGCTCAAAGATGCTAATCAGCACATGGTTAGCTAGCACAGTTGTGAACAGTTGTACTCATATAAAAACTAAATGTTATGGAATAACTCCCAAAAAGTGTGCTTAATAGCAGAAAAAAGGTGTTCGTTAGTGACGTTCCTAAAAGTTACACAGTCTTTTCAACACATTTATCTCAAAATGATGGGGCCTATCTATTCATACCTTGTAGTTATGAGAGAGAGTGACAAATATTTCTTGATCATAAACGTAGGGGTGTAGTTAAAATCAGTTTCAGCCGGTGGACTAAAACATACACACTTGCGGCAGTGACATGAAAATGTTTCATAATTTACAAAGTAAATATAACTTTTTTATTTAATTTCATTTTTTAAAAGAATCAAACAGATGCTTTTAAAAACAATGGAAAAATGGAAAAAATACAAAAATTATTTACATATCATTCTTATGAACTGAAATTTAGGGAATAGGATTTGGGACAGCAACCTTCCAACTGAAAGTACCAAATGACAATTTAATATAAATGAAGCTTACTGATATTTTAAATATTATTGTGGGTTTCAACAGATAATAGAAGGATCTTAATAAAAATCTAAGATTTGAATACTTAAATGCTTTTTAAATGTGTTTTTTTGGTTGTGGGACAGCAGTTTGCACCAATTCTTTAGAATGACCCATGTATGAACTTCATGAGACAATCTCAGTGTGTGTTTAAAGATGTGTGAGCTACAGAAGTTGTATTTGTCATACTAATAATGGCTATTAATGATTTAATTGTCCATTTTGTCACCTGCAGTATAAGCTTAATACAAATACAGCTTAAGACGTGATTTATTAGGAATCCGGTGTGAGCTATTAGTCACCAGGCATTAGTGTGAACATAATTTTTGTTCGTTTATTTTTACTATTATGGTTGTTATTCTTCCGCTCCTTGAATAATACAAATCAATAGCAGTCTGTAGAACCATATGGTAAAAAATTGTGAAATGCATAATGCTACAAAAGAGCTGCTGCTGTTCAGACTCGATCTTCCTGTTCTGCAGCATTTACTATTTACTAAAGATTTCTTTCAAACAAATACTGGTATCGG
>JAHKKF010535042.1:0-32998 GCA_019740295.1 Labeo calbasu | reverse complement strand
GTTACGTGTTACTTCCCTGACACATCTACTGCTTACACAAACGTTGATCACACTACAAACAAGACAAAACTATAATGCTATAAGAAACAGAAAAGATTAACTCATTGTTTACATGGGTCTTTAGTCTATGATTAGCTCACCTCACCTCTTATCTGACAAGTTTCGGGTTTGAGTCATTCATTCACCACGTCACAGCCCCATAAGATGAACGAACGACTCGAAAAACCCAAAGACTCGAAACAGGTGAACTAATTCCAGTACAGAACCTAACAGGATGTTGCGCCTGCGCAACTGAACCGATCACTCCCCGAGACGACTCGTTCTTGCCGAGTCACATTTAAGATTCGTCAAAATGAAAAAATTGTTCAGGAACGACCCATCACCAATTCGTAGCATCGTGGACGCGCATCCCAGAGCCTGCGCTACACGAGCTTTTGTGCTTAAAAAGTATACCAATTTTTATTTTAAAAAAAAAATGACCGATCGTTTCGCTAGATAAGACCCTTCTTCCTCGGCTGGGTTTAGAGCCCTTTGAAGCTGCATTTAAACTACATTTTGGAAGTTCAAAATCGGGGCACCAATGAAGTCCATTATATGGAGAAAAATCCTGAAATGCTTTCCTCAAAAACCATAATTTCTTTACAACTGAAGACAGAAAGACGTGAACATCTTGGATGACGAGGGGGTGAGTAAATTATTTGTAAATTGTTGTTCTGAAAGTGGACTTCTCCTTTAAACCAATTCATGTGTCATTTTTTCCCTTTGGGTTTGACGCAGGAAACTCAAGGTCAACAGTCAAACTGAAAGGAGCAAAACGATGTGGCTGCGGCGCCTGAGCAAACCTGTTATCATCTGTGCGACGCAAACTAAACGCTTTCGTGATATTTGTCCCCATTGACCTCAGACACTGAACACGGAAGCCACTGCAGTTCATCTTAGAGAAAATAGGCTACTTGCACCTTTGTCACGTTTAACTTCTCCGAGCTTATTTTTCATGCTCCTGTGGCCTCCTTCCATTCCTCTTGTTTCTTCCTCGCTGTTTGTTTTAATGGGAGCTGGTTCTCATTAAATCTCTTGAACTCATTTTTTATGTGTGTTTTCAAATTGAATCTGCATCTCTCCAGGCGCTGTGTGGGATTCGCTCGTATAAACCTCTTCACGCGCTCTTTAGACACATTAAATCCTCCCCGGTCGACTGGAGGATTTCCCAGACAGATTATCATTTTAATAGTAGAATCGATCCGTCGACGTCACGCCGTCGATCGCTTTACACATCCAAGTATATAAAACTATTTTCAGCTTCTCCGTGTCTTCTGGGTCACGGCCTGATTCGCAGACCCCACACAAACCTGTTGCACCTCGAAGGCAAAAACACTTGAGCAGAGTTTTTCTCAATGTGTATTTCAGTGGCTCTGGATTTGCCCCAGAGAGCAGCGAAGCGCAGAGGTCCAATAGAAACAGATAATAGATAAACCCTCCTGCTCTCAGTGAACACAGCTGCTAATCTCCACATTTGTATGTATGTGCTCTTCTCTATCACTGCAGTTCCTTTGAGGACAGAGATCTGGAGTGTCTCAGAGTGTCTCGCCCCTCAGCCGGAGCAGATGTGGAAGAGCAAGTGACAATATTTAGCTTCAGCCTGATAAGACAGATCAGCCTCTCTTGATGTGTGAAGCCACATTTGGGATTACAACCCCAAGAATAGGAACTGGTCATATTTTCAAAGAGCTTTATTGACTTGATAAGAGCGCATTGAACAAGAACAAAAACCCCAATCATCTCAAAGAGATGGACAAAGCGACATCCACAAAAACAAGTTTAATATGGTGTGCTTTAACAAATTCAGGGACAGTATTAGAGTCTCAGCACGGCCCCCTGATCAAGGACGACTAGGCCTGCAGAGAGGAATAAAAATTGAGCTTGTCATCCTACCTTTAGGGGAAATATTTGAAGTCCACTTTAAGTTTAAACTCCAGAGGTGTTCTTTTTCTTGAACCTATTTTAGCGTTAATATGACTGAATTGACACCCCAGGTGCATCTTGGTCGACATTACTTCATTGGCTTTGCACAGCACTTCACAAACACCTAACGGTATGATTTGTAATTATTAAAGGAGAATTTTTAGAATCAAATTCACCCACAGTGTAAATATTTACCTTACTATGCACAAAAACGACCAGCACTAAATTGATTAGCAGTTTGGGATCAGTAATATTTTTAAAAGTGGTCTCTTGTGCTCTCCAGGACTGAAATAATTTGATCAGAAATTCATTGAAAGAGCTGTAATGTTGTGAAATATTCATTTAATTTGAAAGGATTAGCTCAGTGCTGAATTAAAATTTCCTGATAATTGACCCACCCCCATGTCATCCAAGATGTTCATATCTTTCTTTCTTCAGTCAAAAAGAAATTAGGGTTTTTGAGGAAAACATTCCAGGATTTTTCTCCATATAGTGGACTTAAATGGGGATCAGTGCACTGAAGGTCCAACTTCAACATAAAAATCATCCAACATTGTTGTTTTACCGTCTTTTGTAAAGGCTGTTTGACTTTCTTTGCACGTTTGGGTCGATACTACCTATATCACGCGTGACCTTTTCAATGTGACCACGCAATTTGTGAAGTAGAGCTAGTGCGCTAAACTGTAAGGGAAACAGGTCAATTAATTATAATTTCATAGGGAATTTGGACAGAATTTTACGGCTAATCACTGAGTCAATTCATTGAAGGAGCCATGTAACATCAACACTGCAATGGATCTTAATATCCAAAGTATAATGAAAGCACTATTTATTAGCACATAACACAGATTGGCAGTTTAAGACATTAACTTGTAAGCACAAAACACAAGATACTTGTCTTTTCTATTTAAATAAGACTTTATTGGACAAATCAGTTGAAGTTATATAAGTAAGTAAAAGTTATATAAACTTATCTAACACATACACGTTCACACAAGTTGCAGAGAGAGAGAAAGTGAGGGAAGAATGAGTTTGAGAGTAAAATGAGAGTGAGAATATAAAATGTGAGTGAGAATATAAAATCACAAGTTTATAGCAATATGTGACCCTGGACCACAAAACCAGTCTTAAGTAGCAAGGGTATATTTGTAGCAATAGCCAGAAATCCATTGTATGGGTCAAAATGATCCATTTTTCTTTTATGCCAAAACTCATTTGGTTATTAAGGAAAGATCATCTTCTATGAAGACATTTTGTACATTTTCTACCATGAATTTATCAAAACTTAATTTTTGATAAGTAATATGCATTGCTAAGAACTTTATTTGGACAACTTTAAGAGTGATTTTCTCAATATTTTGATTTTTTTGCACCCTCAGATTCCAGATTTTCAAAGATCAATATTTTTTTATTTTGTATCTCAGCCAAATATTGTCTTATCCTAAGTGTATTTATTTAGCTTTCATATGATGTATAAATCTCAATTTTGAAAAACTGACCTTTATGACTGGTTTTGTGGTCCATGGTCAGATATATGCAAGACCTGAACAACCATCAATCACCTAATTAACTCTTGCACTGAGTTTATCAATAAGGCTATTAAACTTTATATTAAAGTCCCCATGAAATCAAAATTAAAGTTATCTATAAGCCTGTGTGCTCCATAACTACAACAAAATTTCTAACTTGCCAATTTGATGACATCACTCTGCACTTCAGGTTCTCATTGAACTTTCTGTCCAATCAAATGATTCGGACAGTGCAAATATGTTTTCGTTTGGGCAAATGAGGTCTGGTTTCGCGTTGTGTCACGCAAACCACAGAAGCGCACACAGTCTACTCCAGATTTTGGCTCCAGTCCAGAGACCACTTTTAAAACACTTTTAAAACTACACAGCCTCAGCATGATTATGATCAGTATTTTGTAAGAGTTTCATAGTGAATCTAGGTGGTAACCTATTAGACTGTGGCTCTCATTAGCTGTCAAATGCAGTTTTACCGAGCTCAACGGCTCTGGCCGGAGCAGATACAAATGAAACACTATTGGCTATTTTAAAAAGGGGTTGGGGCTGCTTGATGTTTTAGTTAATATTGCGTCACCACATACAATAACGCTGCGTGTTTCAAGGCACTTCAGTGGACCTTTAAATGCACCAGTTCAGAATCTGAAGGTTTTACTTGCGTTGCCTGTTTTAGGGGATTTGCTTTGTTGTTCTTGTTGCAGAAAGGGGTTTCTCAAGGTTGCTGATTGGCTGGAAGTTCAGTATTTCTTCAAAGTGATCTTTTGGGAGTTGGCTGAAGGATGGTGCAGAGTCGTGTACGCTGGTTGAACTTTGTGGCAAAACTTAACTTAGAACATGAAACTCTCAACGGCAAAGAAGAGAAAGCAAAAGACAGAAAGAAGAAAAGTTTAACAAGACTAGATTGCTTATCTCCTCATGGTTTTTAGAGGAGCAGCTGGCATGCAAGCAAGAACTTGAAGGCAAAAAGGAACAAAAACCATTGGCAAAAAGCCAAAAAGCATCAAAAGGCTAAAATCGTTGATGTCCTGAGTTTTTAAACTCGGCTGTTGGACACGTCCCAAATGGTGTCTTGTCCAATTAGACATTGTCTTAGCTCAGGGTGTTGCTATATTTCTCCTCCCAATACATAAATCAACGCGTTGTCTTATTTTCACACTCTTGCAGAGTATAATTTGGACAATGGTTTCTGTAAGGAGAGTATGAACCGTTTTACAAAGAACTGTTTGATAGAAACATTCAAAGAAAGTATTTTCAAACTCAAGCATACCAAACACAAACATAAACCCTTGAGATATTCAATAGTTACTAAAAGGACACACACAATGATGAACAAATGTGTGGTTACATACATGATATGGACTGATATTCATTTAAAAGTCCTTTTAAAATCATTTTGGTGCATATACATATGTATAAGTGAGTCTCTGTGCTGTTGTTTGAATGTGAGGACATGTTCTGTGAGGAATAAAAGGTCTATAAGGAGCCTGGTCTTTGTCCTGGTTGAGGGAAAAGTCTCTACTAATGATTTTCCTCATGTGATGGTCATGATTTGCTGTGTCTTTGACTATTAATCTTGGTTACTTGCCTTACATTTGAAAAATGTCCTTCCTGAGTTGAAATTATCAATACGTGTGTTAATGTTAAAAGTTGTTTAAAGCTGGTAGTTAGAAACCAGAGTATCATGGACAGATTTAAGACATTCTCTGGTTATCCTGGACCAGAGGTTTGCACCTGTTGATCCCACTATATGAAGGAAAATCCTTTAATCTTTCCTTAAAAACCTTAATTTCTTTCCGACTGAAGAAAGAAAGACATGAACAGTTTAGATGACAAAGGGGTGGGTAAATTATCAAGAAATTTTAAGCATGTTTGTCTGTTGTTGTGACAGTCCAAAATGGCATGTAAAAACAAAACAAGTTGTGACTGGCTGCTTTACACGTCAATCAGATTGTCTTTTCAAATCTAACTGGTTCTTGATTAGTATAAGCTGCCATTAGACGTATTATGCCGGTAGTCGAAGGTGCTTGTAAACTATAAAATCCTCGAAGCGCAAGATGAAATTAACGAAGGATTTCATGCCTTGCTGCTTCTCCAACGTGTAGTTATTTCGGCTTAGTAAAACAAAGTTTTATGATTGTTTGAGTATGTGTGCGCAAGGTTTACAGACTATGCCTTTAATTACAGTCATAACTGAGCCTATAATTTCAGTAGTTCACAAACAAAGACACCTGGGAATTAAATGCTCATTGGTCTGTAATATTCAGTTTTCTCAAGCAATCGCAGGTGGTTTCAAACGTGCGGTTGTACCGTGCCTTTTACTTTTCTCTCCAGTGTTGACATACTTTGATGAAAGTAGTCCCATCTCTCGTCTTCCCTGCAGCGATAGATTAAATGTCACAGGTCTTCTTGTAGGACAAAATTCTGGTGTTTCTCTCCTCTGCTGAATGTATCAGCACCTCTTCACCGTCTCGTTTCTGATATATTTCTAATCCCGCTCGAGCGATAGAATAACAATGAAGTTTGCTCTAATAGTCACACTCCAGCGAGGACGTCTTTGTGTCCTTGACTCGTGTCTGATCTCCTCACAGACGGTCACACGCAAAGTACAAAGCCTTGACAGGCAGCCAGTGGACGTTTGATGAAACGCACACAGAAGAGAGGCAAAGTTAAATATATAGTTGAATTGCAGTTGAAAGTAAAATCAAGGTGTTCAGTAAAACCTCAAAAACAAAAGACAAATTCTGTCATGTTGTGCCAAATTTTTACACTACCAGTCAAAAGTTTTTGAACAGTAAGATCTGTAATGTTTTTTTTAAAGAAGCCTCTTCTACTCTCCAGGCCTGTATTTATTTGATCCGAAGTACAGCGAAATCAGTACAATTTTGAAATATTTGTACTATTTAAAATACCTGTTTTCTATTTGAATATATTTTAAAATGTAATCTATTGTTGTGATCTCGAAGTTGAATTTTTAGCATCATCATTTTGCTGCTCAACAAACATAAAAAAGCTTCACAAGTGTGTGTCGGAACTTTAATATTAAAACAGTTTTTCAGTTTTACAAAATTTAATTTGCAACTTCATTCACACGACTTTGAAGAAAAGTGCATTGAAGTCATGCACAAATTTTCTATTAGACTTGTGCATTACTAATGATTATCTATCATTCCAATTAGTTCCAATATATTTTTCCATTTATAATTAAACAGCTGCGGTCTGGATTGTACATTAGGAAGCGGTAGTTAATAACGAATGACCATTAGGTCACATTAAAATGGTTTTTAGTCTTACGGACTATTTAATAAATCATTAGAAATCAGTGATGCAACGAGAAACAGGCTCATTTGATCTCAGTCGTATACATGTACGTGACACTCGTTAACTGAGCGCTGCAGCTCTGACGTGTAATTAGCAGGATTTGACATTTACTGTAATAACGCAAGAGACTCGGTGAGTATCAATGATGACTGTCTTTATGAGTCAAAAATAACCAGGAGAGAATATAATTATAGGAGTGAATATACGGAAAGAAATACGTTTGTCCTTGGAGACAGGAGCAAGAACGTGAAATAAATAAAGCGTGCCTAAAAATAATAACGATAATAATCTCTCTCTCTTCCTCTGCACTAAATAGGTGCCATCAGAATTAGAGTCCAAACAGCTGATAAGAACATCGCAGTAATCCACAAGTACTTCACATGACTCCAGTCCATTAATTAATGTCTTGTGAAGCAAAAAGCTGCTTGTTTTTAATAAACAAATCCATTAATTAGGTTTTTTTTGTTTAGTGAGAAAGCTGTCTTGGCTGAATCAGGAGAGAAACATACACAGATCAGTGCTGTTTACAAGCAAAGACAGTCCAAAACAGATATGATTTGTTGTGGATGATGGTGGATTTTAAATTGAGAGGACAACCGTGCATGGACTTATAATGCGGTAGGGTGGTTTAGGAGCTCTATAGAAGGCTTTAAAGAATAAGGGCATTTACATGTGAAGCAAAGCTGGCTAACAATTACATTTAAATTTGAGCATTTAGCAGATGGTTTTATCCAAAGTTACTTACAAATGAGCACAATAGAAGCAATCAAATCAACAAAAGAACAATACGTAAGTGATGTGAGTCTCAGTTACTCTAACGCAGTGCATGTAGCAAGGTTTTGTTGTTGTTGTTTCTTTTTAATAAATAAGAATGAAATGTAGCTAGAATAGAAATAGAACAGAGATAGTCAAAATTAGAGGGTCAAGTTAATATTTTATAATAAATAGAAAGAAAACCGTAAGATAGAGTAGAAAAAGAATCGAGAACACTGGTGTTAGAGGGTCAAGTTTTTTAATACATAGAAAAGTAGATGAAATAGAAATAGCATAGAGAGTGCTAGTGTTAGAGGGTCAAGCTTTTAGAATAATAAAAGCAAACATGTAGATAGAATAGAAATAGAAAAGAGACTGTTGGTGTTAGAGGGTCAAGCTTTTTTTATAACTAATAAATAAAAACAAACAAGTAGATAAAATAGAAATAGAATAGAGAGTGCTAGTGTTAGAGCGTTACTTTTTTGTAAGTAATAAATAAAAGAAAACAAGCAGATGTAGTTGAGTTTTTTTATATAAATAATAAATCAAAAGAAGTAGATATAATAGAAATAGGGTGTATTAGTGTTAGAGGGTCAAGAAGTCAAGTGTTAGAGTTTTTTTTGGTCTTTTTTTAAAAGAAGGTCAAGTTTAAAATAAGGGTCAAGTTTAGTGTTAGAGGGTGACGTTTTTTAATAAATAAAAAGAAAATGAATAAAGAGTGTTAGAGGGTCAAGTTGTTAAAAAACAAATTAAAACAAGTAGATATAATAGAAATAGAATAACATGTTATAAGTTTTTTAATAAATAAAAAGAAAACAAGTAAAATATAAATAGAGTAAAGAGTGTTAGTGTTAGAGGGTCATGTTTTATTATAAATAATAAATAAAATTAATAGAGAGTGTTAGAGAGTCAGGTTTTTTTAAAAATAAAACAAGTATATATATATATATATATATATATAGAAATAGAGTGGAGTGTATTAGTGTTAGAGGGTCAAGTTTTTTAATAAATAAAAATAGAATAGAGTGTGTTAGAGGGTCAAGTTTTTTTAAAAGGGGTCAAGTTTAGTGTTAGAAGGTCAAGCTTTTTAATAATTAAAAGAAAATGAATAGAGAGTGTTAGAGAGTCAAGTTAGATATAATAGAAATAGAGTGTATTAATGTTAGAGGGATGAGTTTTTTAATAAATAAAAAGAAAAGTGTAATTACTAGATAGTACAACTAGACTGAATAGACTGTTATTTTTTAAAGGGTTCAAGTTTTTTTTAATAAATAAAAGAAAAGTAGATAGAATAGACAGTGCTAGTGTTAGAAGGTACTTTTTTTTATAAATAAAATGTATTTTATTGTATTTTAAATGTATAAATAACATGTTTTTAAAAATGTTGTAGATTTAAGTAGCAAATGAGAATCACTAAAATTAATCAATATATCTTGAGACAAAGGTCTTGATTTTACCCTTGATAGTATTTGGGGTAAAAAGCGCCCCTGCTGTTGGGGCTAAAAGGCACAATAATTAGCATGATAATTAACAGAAGGCTGACTTTTCCATTTGTTGACATGACATTGTGAAATTCTGATGGTAAATATCATATATTATTTTGGGTGTCCATCTTAGAGATAATCACCACATTTAGAATGAAACCATCATATTTAAATCACATAATTTAATAAAATACCATTTGTTGTTACTACTGTCTCATAAATTATTATGAGATCTCCTTCAATGCTCTTAGAATCTTTACATCGTAAAATGCTTTTGTTTCTGTATTTTAAAATTTTTATATCAACATATTTTAATGACAGTACTGAACAAATAATAATTATTTTATTTAGCAAAATAAGCTGAAAATAGTACAAACTTTGCTAAAGTGATTGTTTTGAATAATATTAATAATAATAATAATAATAATAATAATAATAATAATAATAATAATAAAAACATTATTTTAGCTAAAGTATTTGTATCAATACTGTGTGCCCCATGCTGGTGAGCCTTTTACACCCCTTTGCCACCTCATCCATTTTTTTGAGATTTTTAAACAAAGTAAACGACTTTAATTTTTTTTTTTTTTTCACACAAAATCTGTTGCTCCATAAATGTTCAGTACAAACGTATGTATTTTTCTTATTATTACACTTTTTACACAGTGAAAAGCACATTTTTTCCTTAAGGGGGTGCCTTTAGCCCCGTTGTACCCTATATAATAGAAATAGCACAGAGAGTGTTAGTGTTAGAGGGTCAGGTTTTAAAAAATATAGCGTCAACTGTGTTTAGATCATGTGCAGGTCTGCACACCTCTGGTCTACATCTGTGACTTATCCGTCGGATAAGAGGCTTCACTCGTTGTTTTTGCGCCACGTTGTGTTATCTGCTCTTATAACACGGGTCATGTACCAGCTTCAGAGGAAAAGCGTCGGACAACACGTGGGTCTTACCTGACATCTCCTCACGGAGACCCGAAATCCACTGATGGGAGTCACATTTATGCGGAATCCCCCACAGGCCTGATGTCGGCGGCATCTGTAAACATCGACGCACCTGTGGTCTGTGACTAAAAGGGGTTTTATTGCTTGACATTCTTCAAGACTCATGAATTATGTAGGAAAGTCTGCCGTAAAGATCTCAGCCTTCAGCAGGCGGCTGCCAACTTGAGACGGCCCTGCCAAAATACACCTCTGGCGCTTCTCATTACGCGGACGCGCCAACCGTGGGATGCGGAGATGCGAAATGGGAAATCCTGATCAGAATCTCCTCAGCACAGCTGCGCATGCATTTTTGAATCTGGACCGATCTAACGGCCAGACGTTTTTAAATTCGGTTTACTTGGTTTGCTAGGTTTACATGACTGTACGTTTATCAAAAGATATAGCAAAATTTAACCTCTAATGATGAGACAGCTTTTTTCCCCTCATATGAATTACTGCTTGTCTTTGTCCAGTCAGGTGAAAGTTGCAAACGACAGAGCCGTTACACCTGCACGTAATCGGTGTCAAACACATCTGAATCAGCTGTATAAACAAAGCGTTCGGCGTAAACTTCTGACATGAGATATCTGTAGTTAATTGCTTGTGAAAAAGGCTACATCACCGCACTGGTAGCGATCGTCCGCCGTCAGGTTTACAGCGAACGTGACTGCGCGTATAACGAACTTTCTTCAGAGGCATCAAACTTGCATAGCAAGGCACAAAAATCTGGTGTTGATTAAAGTTTTACTGGCGGCGTCTCAAAAGTCCCGTACGCAGAGACGGGACACAGTGTTCTGGTCACAAAGGCCTTTTTTCTCAATCACAGAGCAGTCACTCAGGCAAACAGGACTTTTCTCTTTGCTAAGTCAAGCAGCAAATGTTCAGCTTTGATACATTTTCAATTTTCCACTTCCTATCTTCTATTTATGGCATGCATAAATCATAAGCGAGCCGTGTTACTTTCCAAAGACGTCAGATACGAAATAGCACACGCAGGCAGGGAATTCAGACGCGCCGAAGTACAGTAACGACATCTGCTTTTACATACCGCAGCAGCAGGGCGGCCGCTAGTTACAAAATTTAACAGGTTTTAATGACTTAACATTTAACCCTCCGGGGTCTGAGGGTGTTTTGGCACCCTGGAGAAGTTCTGACATGTCCTGACATTTATGCTTTTTCCAGTATCTTAAAAACACATTAATGGCTAAAGTCTGATTACACTGTAATTAGCACAAACTGCTAATTACGTCGCCTCTTGATGCAAGTAGCCGAGATGAACAATGAAGCCAAGTTTCGCCGCTTAGTTTAGGTGACGTGCGTGTTTTCACTTTGTGTGCCTCACCTGGATGATTATAATGTCAAAAGTGAAAGTAGCTCGTGGCTGTGATCAAATTAAAAATAATTAGGTCTGACGAGAGAGACTGGACATGGCGTTGGTTTCATACAGATTGCTTTAACACAGGATATTTGTTTTCAGTAATACTTCATTTAAAAGTAGACATATCAAGAGTTCTATAGATATATCTCTCATGTCTCTGTGTTGCCTATTCGCTGAGTTTCAGCTCATTTTTTAGTGACGCATTTCTTAATGACGATCACAGAGACCAACGCGGCAGACTGCACACCCTGTTTGTTTTCTTTATTTCACAAAATCACAAAGTGTTGTCGTTATTATGAGTGAATACAAGTAAAAGTAGACCCTTTGCAGATTCGATTGATGACGGAGTAATTGAAGTTCTTTGAGGCGTTGACAGAAAAACAGCCACAAACCGCGCCGGCGCGTTTTCCGACCCCAGAGGTCTACTGCTCATAAATGTAAAACATTTCCCTGGCATGTCAAACATCTGCTGCAGGTTGTGCATGCTGTTATACCAGTGTGATGTCTAGAAGACGACAGACTTTTAGGGTGCTTTTTGAGATTGACAAGTCCAGTCACCATCTACTTTCATTGTATGGAAAGGTCCAGCTTGGACATTTTTCTAAACATCTCCTTTTGTGGTTTCACTGAAGAAAAAAAAAAGGGCTTTGCAAAGACGTGAGACTGACTACATGAGGACTGAATTGATTATTTGGGTGAACTTCAGATATAGCAAGATGACAAGCAGCACAATTACATTATATAAGGGTTGTTGATCTGTTTAAGTAGGTTCCCTCAAGATGAGTGTGTAATTCAGTCTTGGGTCTGGATTGAGTTGGCCTGCATTATTAAAGATGGCCGGACTAACGCAAACACAAGTTTGTGACCTGTAGAAGCTCAAGATATACGAGAGCAGGAAACGCAGGCAATGAAATGTGGCCGAACTGCAGAAACGAGAACAGAGACGTCCCTCCGCGGATTCTGAAATGTACTGCACAAATGAGACCTCACATATGCATACTGAGTTTTATATATGCCTGTCAGGATGTATGAATCAGATCCTAAAGTGGTTTTCGTTGCTCTTTGGGCCATTGAATTCTCAGAACCCATCACTATTTTTGTTAAAAAAAAAAAAAGATGTCCCCGGAAAAAAGTATCCATGGAATTGATTCCCTAATGGATTTTCTTGGAAGCGGAGTTCATGGTTAAATGCTACATTTTAGGCTATGTTATGTTCTTAGCCCTGAACTCTTACTAAACGATGAGCTACTATTAGCATCAAGCTGAAGCCAGCCATCTTACCTACCTGATCTGTCTGAAAACATACCTACGGGAAGTTTTTCGCAAAAAACGCGTAATAGGTACCAAAAAGTACACATCACTGCAGTTTCCGACAGAAATAAACAACAGGCGGTAAAACAGCGAGCACTTGTAATCACAGTTATGATTACAGCTTATTGGAACAAGCTTGTTCGGTAGCTCAACCGGCACGGAATTGGACTTATAATGCGGAATCCTTGGGTACGAATCCTGTATACAAATGACTCACGATGAAAGAGCTAAATGTGAGAGATCAAAAAACAAGCTAATAGACATCACATTTGTTTTTGTTCATACTATCCGGTAGGTTTAGGTGTAAGGCAGATGTTACGTTGATTTAAAACGTCACAGAGCATTAGAGTTATAGCACCACTCAATGTATATTTCAACTCAGAACTGCAGTGACACATACAAAACCAACGTCACATAAACATGCCATATGTACGTTCGTCTGCGCAGGGAAAAAACCAAACACTCTTTTAGCACCACTCAGTGGATAATTTACATCGAATACGTCAAGAAACGTACGTGGTGCAAGTTTCCACATGCGGCCAGGTTGCGTCTTACTTAGTCACAAAAAGGCATCGTTAAGCATTATATTCACTTTTGATTCCAAGCTGTTCCACACTGTTGTTCAGAAAAACCTCCAGTTTAGGTTTTTGAGGGTGTTTATTTTGAACAGTTTAATGAAATAGTTTCAAAACGCACAATGATTTACTTAACACCTGCAGAATTGGTTTGTGTTTGATTAGTGTCTTTACTGACATTCAAACAGCTAGTGACAATTAGCATTTAAGACAAAGGGAGATACAATTAACACACATTCACAGAATGATTAAAGCACTCGGTTCAGTAAAATACCGTCACGCCCGTTACAGCCCCAGAGACTGAGGAAATAAACCTTACAGCATGTCATTTTCTCCTAACATTGCAGCAGTCTGCGCAAGCATTGCTGTCCGCGGCGGTCATACTGTTCTGTCAGCACGAGATAATGAAAATAATCCGGCGAAAATAACGTATTTAATTAGAAACACAAAAGGCACATTGTCAGCGTGGTGCGGATGAGTCAGTTATTTAATCCTAATTGGTGTTTCATTCTTCAGATATTATGTAGCCAACAGCTAATATACAAAAATGAGAAATAGTCTTGCAGTTCTGTCTCCCAGCCAAAGTCTGACTCTACAAAAGCTGCTTTCAAGGTTCCTGTCAAAAAATCCTAAATTATTACTAATGGTATCATATACTTTTTTTAAAATAAAGGTTCCAGAAGGACGTTTCCGCAAGTAAACAGTTCTTAAAAGAACCATTTTTTCTTTCTTAGTTTGAGAAACCGACACATTTTTCCACATGGATGTTAAAGATTCTTCATGGAACCAAAGATGCCAATCAAAGAACTTCGTTTTTAAGAGTGAGCGATCGTGTTGGAGTTCTTTTTTGCTTCTGTTGACCTTTTTATTATTTATTAATAATTCTCATGAATGTTTTAGCCTTCCAGACAGTATTACAGGTTATAAGATCACAGAAGTTCATGTATTAGATCTCCCGTCAGTAACAATTTAGATCACCGCCATGCACGCTTCTCTATATTTCGATCTGAATTATTTATCTTTAGGAGAATTCTTCTTTTTGTGTCAAAGTCCTAAGGTGAGATACAATCTTAAAATAAGAATAGATAATAATAAAAAAAATAAAGGAATCGATCGATTCTGCGCTTCTCCTTCTGACTTTTGCGTCATCCGTTTTGGCTTTAACAAGGTTTGCCGCTCAATCAACCGTGACGACGCGTCAGCATTATTTTGAGCTCCGCGTGTGCGTCTGCACAGCCTGTGGCATGCGACGGATCGAGCAGGGCAAATAATTCAAACAGCGAGTGGGTGGAACAAGATAATGAGGACCTCCACCAGGAGGGCGGACGATCCGCCGCATTTTAGGAGACGTAAAAACAGAGAGGAGCCAATACAGCTGCAAAACTATCACAATGATTTTCACTTCAAACTGACACCAGATCTGTTGCTTCGCCTGTTTGGCGAACAAGAAGTTACTAAACGCTTATTATCGCATTTCACGTCTGAAGTGCTTCTTTTGTAAAATATAGATCTAATTTAAATTGCAGAAAAGACTTACGTGGAATTCTTAGTCCCCAATAAATCAAAATTGAAGTTTCTGTGCCCTTTAGTGTGATTATGTTAGCCTTAAAGGGGTCATCGGATGCTAAGTTCACTTTTACATGTCGTTTGAACATTAACGTGTGTTGGCAGTGTATGTACAAATCTACCCTATAATGATAAAAATGCATGCAGTGGTTTTTAATTAATCTGTAAAAATAATATTCCTTTTTTTCAAATCGAGCCATTCTCAGATGCCTGTGGTTGTGGCGTCTCACCGACAGAGGCCGCTCCCACCATAGTTGATTGACATGAGCGTTTTACCTCAGATCGTCCGTAGCAGTCCGCCCTCTTTATTTCCATGCCGGAGCAGGGATGTAAGTTAGACAAGAATATCTCCGATTGAGCGATCGAGGTGTTGTGTTGCTGGATGTAATAACGAACATAGCGGTCGTCATTTACTCCCGACATCTGAGCCGCTGAAGATGCGTTAGATTACGTTTATGAAGGGAAAGCGCCTCCCGATATACACATATCCCTCTATGTTCGCGCGAATCATTTGTGATCCAGCTTGACTTACAGCAGAAGTGAGTATACAGTTTTTTTTTATGAATCTTTGAGATGGCCTTTCCTAATAATGTGCTAGTTAGCAAGTGCGGCTAAAGTAAACGGGCTCCTCTCTCCACAGAGAGAAGAGAGGGGCGGGGCGAGCAGAGCTCATTTGCATTTAAAGCAGCCTCGACCAGAATGAGATGATTTTTGCAGAGCTGATTTTGGCAAGGTAAAAAGGGTGTCGTTTTACACAACCATTGAGAATTTTTAACCAAAGTATATTATAGACTTTTCATTAAGACCCTAAAGAGTTATATGAACTTGTGGAAAATGGCATCCGATGACCCCTTTAAGGTTATATAAGCCAGTGTGTTTCAAAACAATGACAAAAATCACATTTACAAGATATAAGCATTCAAAACTTACAGTTTCTAATTTTCTAACACCAACGAACAATTTTGATGACATCACCCTGCGCTTCAGCTTCTCATCAAACTTTCTGTCCAGTCAAATGCTGTCTGGAATCCGAAGCGTCCCGCCACCTACACTATAAATAGACGCTGAAGCTTTGGCTGAAATCTGTCCTTGTTCACAGATGTATCTGACCCATTTGAATTCTACACAAAATGCTATATTTTTTAGCGATATACATGAGATCGTGGTTGTCATACGCTGGCAAATGCAAAAACTGCTTTCGTTTATATATTTTACTGTTTTATTGTCAGACAGCGGAATGAATATGAAATAGTGACTGAAACGAGGCCCATTACATAAGCAGCTCTCCCTTCCAAGATGTCAGTCTGCACAAAAATCCTGATTTATAATTGAGCCGTCCTGTGATGAAATCAAATACACGTATGATAAGACAAGACAAAGGCAATGCCTGTGCCGTGATTGTGGCTATATTTGCAGGTAAAATTAGAGAAGCAAAAAAAAAATCTGTTTTAACAAAAAGCGATGTGTGCGCGCTGGGAAAGCAAGATCTCACGTTCGTGTGGTAGTACCAGTGTCAGAAACTAAATAATTTTTGTCCAAGAAGTCCCTAGTTTTGGAAAAAAGTCACTAAGGGTGGCTGAAAAGTCACTAAGTTGGCAACAACGATCGGCTGCTTGATACGATCCTGTCCTGTCTACCCGTTTCAGTAAAAATTACGCCAACACAGAATAATGCTGTGCGTTTTAAAGTACTTCAGTTGAGTTTTTAGTGAACATTCCCATAAGCTGACAAATTGTACAAAGAATATATGTTAGTCGATGGCAGCATGTGATCTTGAGCAGGCTAGAATAGAAAGCAAAGGCCTATGAGTACAGCACGTGAGCCAAAGTCAACAAAAAGTCATCTGTCTTCTCTTCCGTCACTCGCCGTAATGTATGCGTTTGCTCATCGTCATTTGTTCATCATAAAACTAATTTGTTATTCTTTCCACCCTTAGTTTTGTCGGCCAGATGTTTGATTTGTCCCACAAGCGATGAGGTATTTCAGGGACCGTTAGCCGTGCCGGATTGTCAGAGCAAGACCGACGGCGTCCCGCTTCCAATTAGACTAATAATGTGTCCGAAAGCAGCAGTCAATGAGAATCTCACCTCATCTCCTCCATATTTGTTCAGTAATTATTAACACACCGTTATGTTCGCTGACCACAAACGGGGGCACGTATCGACGTCCTCCTACGTCTTATTAATATAGTTTTTGTCTTTCATTACCTTTTCAATGAATTGTGAGGCTGCTGTTGTTGTTGTTTCATCTGATCGGGTCGGTACTGTAACGAAAGCGCAAAATGCGATAAGGAGTAACGTGTCAGGTTTAAAGGACGTTCGTGAGGGATATTGTCCTTATTGGCAGATGGAACAGACGGTTCAGAACAACACGAGTTGACTCCTCTGGTGTGAATAGGCAGATTTAAATGAACAATTAATAAAGTTAGCTAGCAAATGTTTAATATCCGTACGGGAGTCTCACTGATGGGATTCAGACCGAGTTCACCTGACTTGAATGTTGAGTTGTTTCAGTCAGATGGGAAACTCGTCTTATCGCCATACGAGTTCAGCACCTGAGAGGCATGTGAATAGTGAACCGCAACCATCTAGCTCCTGTTCAGCTCAACAGACACAACGTACCGTCGGCCATTTTTGGGAACAAAGCCTGGGGTTTATTGTTGAATGTTTAAAATCTGCATTTGCTAGCTAAAAGCTTGCGGTGAGACATGGAGGTCTGGCTAGCGAGACTTGTGTTTTTCTCAGATAGTTGCGAGTTATGTATTTTGTGGTCTTGCAAGTGGCTACGATAAGAACAGCATCTGCTAAGAACATGACAGTGAATGTAAACAAACAGCGTGTGAAGGATGCTTTTTCAGCTCATGAAGGAGAAATGGGAAGTTGGTTGTTTATAATTAAAACCAACACGATTTAGCATAATCTTTTACGAAAGAGTCGCAGGCTGACGGTTAGAGGCGCTTGTAGCAGTAAAATCATTTGAAGCTTTTCGGTCTCTTGTCTCTCTTACCGTGAACAAACAGTCCCCCGCACACGGACCTCTCACCGCGGTTTTCTGAATATTACAGGTGTGCGATTTCACGTCCAGCTTTTCTTTCCGATCGCTGCGCAGTCGACTGCCAGACGTCCACCAGCCAACGTTCCCTGCCAAAACAAATTGACTAGATGTCCTGCCATTCGTGTGCATTATGCATCGATCTGTCCCACACTGTAGCGGGATCCGATTCGGCATCATGCGGAACAAACTATTTATACATATTCCATTAAAGTTACGAACTTTTTGGCCTTCCCGTTCATCACACGCAGAAACGTATCCATTAAACTACAGTTTCCATCTGTTTAGTTTTGAGTTTGAGTGAACTGAACTATTCCACCAAAATGTTGTTTTGGCCGAGCAATATTTATTGATGTATTTATACAACTCTCTCGAATGCTTGATTGCTGGATTCTAATTTACTAAACTGCTGTCACTGGCAACTAACGCACTTCATGTTTCTTGTATCAGTTCAAAACAACTTGAAATGTAGTTAACAATGTAGTTACGAAAACATAAATGTAAGCAGTTCATATAAAAAGGGTGGCACGCTCATTTGAATCATGCAGGTGTGGATAAACAGTCTGTTGGGCACAAACCCAAATTGTTAAGCCAAAGAAACCGTTAGTGTTTCAAAACCTGCTGTTAACACATCTTGAAAGTGTTTATTTTGTTGATAAAAAAAAAAAAAAAATCAGCGAAGCTGTCAACCGTCACAGTGCTTATTTGAATCAGACTCAAATTTGGGGCTGAAAGTTGCAACGTAGCAGAGGTACATTTTTAAATATGAACACGAAATGCGTTATTAAACATAAGTTTACAATTTTAAATTGGCATTCGATTCATCGACAGATCAGTAAAGAGTTCACCTGAGGACTGCCTGATGTAACTCTACAATGTTTCTTTCCGAAGGCCACTTACTTTGATTTTTCTTCACGTTCAATTCCCTATAGTACCTTCTGTTTTTTGTTCCCTGCAGACATTCGTTGGAATAAAACAACTCGTCCAATTTATGTGTAGAAACAAGAATATTTGACGATGACTCACAACAAGCGAACGTCGGATGCCTCGGGCTTTAATTCGGTTTTGCTTCTTTGACTTTTTTGAATACGGAAGAAAATGTACCGCTTCCAAACTTAGCAACTCAAGCTGTCAAATTGGATTCTGCCCCAAAAACTTCTTTCTGACTCGTTCTTGTTAGACGCAGACGAGCCCGATCACAGATTTGTTGATACGCGCGCTTGTTAAAATACATTTAAACGAGCTCTGGAGCGGAGGTGGTCCAAATTGTCCAAACTTCTTTAACGCCCACATCTGCTCAGAGTCACAGAGAAGAGCAAACGGCTCCTCTGTTTTTACGTTCCGCGCTACATTAAGAGCATCTGCACAACAGCGTCTTCTGAACTCAGAAGGAAAAAGAGCATAATTCACTTTAGGAAGAAGCAGAGGGCACGAAAAGTAATTGTGCCGTAGGCCATCTGTTCGCACAGAGGCAATGGCATTAAAACATTTAGATGTCTGCTGAAATAGACAGAAAGAACTGGTCGAAGAAATACGTGTTTGTTAAAATGAAACAGAGAAGCTTTGGGAGCCGAAGAAAATGCGGTATTAGATACATTTTCCTAGATTAATTAGTCATTTGATTTACTTAATGGTGATAATGTCGATGACAAACACATAACATTTTTTTTGAGCAACAGTACATTCATTCCCAATCATTACTAAATTAGCAGATGTTTCTAATGTAATCTAACTAAATATAATTCCTTATTCAATGTCTTATCCAATTGTAGGAAAGCTTTAAGCACAACAGAGCGTTTTAGTCTGGCTCGATGAAAGATCTCGAGATCTCGCATCAATAATGAGATGGCAAAAGTAGAAATTCATTACAATAATATTGACCTGCCTTATGTGATATTTAATATACCTTTTCAAGAGGCTGCTTTCAAGAGGGATTGCATATCTAAATATCACATTAGGGTGAATATTTAGTGTTCGTGCATTTAGTGTTTATACGTGACCCTTAACCACTAGTCAACAATACATTGTATGTGTCAAAATGATCTTTTTTTTACGCCAAAAATCAGTGGGATATAAAGTAAAGGCCCTCAGATTTCAGGTTTTCAAATAGTTTTTCGGCCAAATATTGTCCTATCCTAACAAACCATGCTTCAGTGGAAAGCTTATTCAGCTTTCAGATGATGTATAAATGTCAGTTTCCAAAAATTGACCCTTATGACTGATTTTGTTATCCACGGTCACATACGTTTTTGCATATATTAACAGATTTGCTATACCTCGGTTTCTTAACGGAGAAGCACCGTGGAGTAAAAAACCATCCTTACGTGAGATCCTGTAAGTCAAAGGTTGTGAGAAAGAGCAATACTGCCCTCTGCAGAAATATTTTGGTCATACAAAGATATGTTACAGCACATCGCTGGTCTTTTTTCAGTTCAGTAACCTTCTCTTCTTTGACCCGACGCAGAACTTTAGTCATCCTTCCCTTTGCTTCATTTCTTTATGACTTTAAAAAGAAAAAACATCATTTCACAGCCTCTTTGAAACTGTAAGAGCGGTTTATACAGTCAGAAATTGCCCCGAAGGGATGTTCTGGAATGTTTGTCACGGTGTTTGATGTTCAGCTGTTATTGGATCAGAATGTATTCTGCAGCTACACCGCAAGGCTGCCGTTGCTCTTTCCTTTTTTTCTGTCGCTTCTTTAGTTTTTAGGTTGCACAGACGTGTGCTGTTTAATACATGCTTTTATTATGCAGTTCTCTGGAATAATAGGTATCGGTCAATCGCTAATCAAATAATTTAGATTCGATATAGACTATATTAGCAAAAGCTGTACCGTCGCCGTTTGTCGCTCCAGCAAAGGAAGCGGCACAACGCAGCTGGCCGCGAACGAGAGAGGACAGGCTTATCGGCACTTAGAAGGAGTCCAGTAGCGCTTGCGTCCGCCCAGCTCCGGGAACGCTGGACTCATCTAATCGGCCAGTGACCGCTCAGATTTTTCTATCAGCCAGAATAACTATACAGTCCATTTGCTTGCTGTTCGGTTGCCCAACATCACAGCTTGCTACCCGTCTCCTGATAGCCAAGCGCTCATACAACAGAACGGATGCGATTAAGTGACACATTTTTTTTTTTTGTCCTCAGTCATCAGTAATATTAAAGAAGAAGTCCACTTCCAAAACAACGATTTACAGATAATGTAATCACCCCCTCGTCATCCAAGATGTTCATGTCTTTCTTTGTTCAGTTATGCTTTTTGAGTAAAACATTTCAGGATTTTTCTCCATATTATGGAGTGCTGTGGTGCCCCGAGTTTGAACTTCCAAAATGCAGTTTAAATGCGTCTTCAAACGATCCCAAATGCGGTTGTAAACGATCCCAGCTGAGAAAGAAGGGTCTTATGTAGCAAAACGATCTGTTATTTTAATCAAAATAATACAATTTATATACTTTTTAACGTCAAACGCTCGTCTTGTCTTGCTGTTCCCGACGTTTTTGTCTGGTTCGTGACAGTTAGGGTAGGTGGAAAAATTCCCATCTCACGTTTTCCCTCCACCTATATTGCCGTTTTACCCTTTTTTGTTAAGAGTGTTTGATCTTCTTTGCATGTTCACTTTGAAAAGACTGGGTTGGAACTTCTGCAGCGACGTAGGATGATTTTGAAATGATTTTTGAAGTTAAGGGAGAAAATAGGATTGGAGTTGTTTAAAATACCTTGAGCCTTGAGCCAGAATACAGAGTTCGGGCAGAGCAAGACAAGAGGCGCGTTTGAGATTAAAAAGTATTTAAATTGTGTTTTTTTAAATTGAAAATAACCGACGGCTTCGCTAGATACGACCCTTCTTTCTGCTGGGATCGTTTACAGCCGCATTTGGGATCGTTCGAAGCCGTATTTAATTAAACTGCATTTTGGAAGTTCAAACTCGGGGCACCATAGCAGTCCATTATATGAGAAAACATGCTGAAACGTTTTACTCATAAAACACAATTTGTTCAGGACTGAAGAAAGACAGACACGAATATCTTGGATGACAATGCGGTGAGTACATTATCTGTAAATGGACTTGTCCTTTAATAAAATGCAAAAGTATCTCAGAATACAAACTGTCACGATCAGACCAAACTTGGGTGAAATGCATTAGTAATACTCAAATAAAAGCGTTCATTAGATCTTATTCTGTTAAAAACAGTTGAACATTTCTGTGTAAATCATCTGAACTACAAGCAGTAGTAGTAGTAGTAGATATGACAAAAAGGCCTGGTGTAACTTCTGTAAGGGATAAAATCAAATCAAATCTTCTGAAGCGAACGGGTGCCATCAGAACGAGAGTCCAAAATAGCTGATAAAAACATTACAATAAATCACAACGGCGTCTTGTGAAGTGAAAAGCTGTGCATTTGTAAGAAGCAAATCCGTCATTAAGAAGTTTTTACTTAGTAAAAAGTCTTCTATCCATAATATCGTTGAACACAGTTCTAAACATATACGTCGGTGGATTTTGCAGCGAGAGGACAACAGGGGATGGAATTTGATGGAATTCCTTCCAGCCCTTCGTGAGCTGAAACCTATAGCAAAAAAAAAAATTGGTATTCCTTGATAACGCAACCTGTATAGGGTCATAACTAGAGTTAAGTTTTTTGTTTTTGTATTTTGTTTTTTTGTTTTTGTGTAGAAAGACAAACATATATAGTGATGAAAGTCAAAATAAAAAAATGTGACGGATGTATATTTACTGAGTAATCCACTGTCTTCTATAAAGGGGTGAAGATGACAATTTTCACCTGGGAATTGGAGGCAATTTACAGGGTGGGTTAGAATAGCTTCAGAGAGATGTTAACATCATTATGTTATTTTTAAGGTGGCCATTCAAAAATGGGGAAAATTAGTTTTGAAGTATTTTCTCCTAAGTTTGAGTGCCTGTAACTTAAGAAATATGAAAGATATCTTAACTTCTCTTAGAGAAACTTTCCATGTAGCATCTTGATATTGCGATTTCAAAATGGACCCAGGAGTAAATTGTAAATTTGTACTCATTTTCAGCGGTCAAAAAAGAAATGCGGGTCACTTTTAATAAAGACAATAGTTCTTTTCTTTTAAAGAGGAATGTCCGAAAAACCAATAATGTTATAAGTAGACGTATCTCGTCAAAACAACTGCATCGAACATACCTGTCTGGATGGCATAAATAATCTTTTTCCAAGATTTTCATGCCTGTAACTGAAGAAGTATTAAAAAATATCTCAATTTGATCGTAGATATAGGGGACGTCAGCGCGGCTCCATATTATTAGCAAGAGCATTACAGCGGATACATCCATATGTAATATTTTGGCTATCATCACAATACATGTTTATCTTCCTTCAGGGGAAAAAAGTAAGTAAATAAAATAAAATTGATAAAAGCAAAAATGTGAGCCGGGGAAGTTTGTGAAATGTGGTCGATTTGACACGGAGCGACCCTGAAGAAAGATGATACAGTCTGCGGAATTGCTACAAGTATATCTCGTTTTTGATGGAAAAAAAGAGAAGATGACAACATTTGGATCAATGTCGTTCACCCACTAAAGTGGCAACAGAACTGCAATCATTTCTGCATTGAGATTTTTTTTTTTTCATTTAATGTAATATTTGAATTGGGGAATGACCATTTCTACAGGCGTTTGCCCAGAATCTAGATATTTTTCTCACAATATAGCATTTTTGTTTATTTCTATACTTTATATGAGCTATTTAGGCTACTGTGCATGTACAAATATACATGTACGTGTACTGTACAAATTCACGTGCAAATTTGAGCAGGATTAAGCAGGCACATTGTGCCTATGGGTGTTTCTTTATTGGTGTCAGTTAAAAAACCAAAAAAAAAAAAAAAAAATCCAAAAAAAAAAAAACAAGAAACAGCACTGCTTTGAAATACAATAACATAAAGGAAAGGAAAGGAAAGATGTAAAAACCATAAGCATAAGAAACTTATTGTTATTGTCATTAATGAGTTTAAGAGATGTAAGAAGCAAAATCTCAGCAAGAAAGACATGAAATGTAAGTAACATCTCGAACAATGAGTGGTTGTTTTTTCAACTTTGCCGAATATGCATAAATTAGAAAGATTAAAAAAAGAAACAATTCGGGAGTTCGTTGGATAAACAATGTGCAAAATGTGTTTTATTTTACGGAACTAACCATGCTTTCTTCCAAGAAATCCTATCAAAAAAGTTGGTCCAGAAAAATTGACATTCAATTAATGAAAGTGCGTTGAGCCAAACTTTTTGGTGACGTAACCACAAGGTGCACTTTGCGTAATTTCCGCTCGCGTGGGGTCAAGAGCGCGTCGTTCGGCGTGGTGCTGATGAGAGCTCGGAGAGTCGGTCCAAACAGAGTGGCACGGCTTGTACTGCTGACTTTTGCCCTGCGTTCGTTGTTCCGGGTAGGTCGGTTAACTTGAAATAATAAGCAAAGCGTTGTTGGTTTCCGAGCGTCGGCGAGTTTTATGTTGTTGTTGTTGTTGTTGTTGTTGTTGTTGTTGTTGTAGTAAGATATTTGGCGCGATAACGATTCCTACCTTGGGGTTACCGTGCGTTCAGATCAGCTTTGAGGTAATTGAACGTTGCGGCCAGAGACGCTGGACGTGCTCCCACTGTCACATTATGTCTTTGAACTTTGAGACGTCCACTTTAAAGTGGAGGTAACGTTACAAGTCAAAGAAAATGTTGAAATACACAGCCAATTGGAATGTTATTACATGCGTGCCTTTTATGTATAAACGTGTAATTGTTTGTTTGTTTGAAGATGTATCTTAGTCTTGATTGTTTGACCACTGTTTTTCAGGTATTTCTGGCTTTATGAGTACTTGATTGTCTAAATCAGGGGTGTCCAGTCCTGCTCTTGGGGGGCTACCGTCTTGAACCCCAACTCCAATATAACACACCTGTATAGGGTAATGAGGGTCTTCAGGACTACTATCCAACATCCAGGTAGGTTTGTTGGAGCTTTTTCATTTTGATTTGTCTATTTGTTGTGAAGCGTTAATGAAGTGCATTATTATTAGCAGTAGCATTAGCGATTATGTGTCCAAACTAGGTCCCGCAGAGTTTAGCTCCAACTCCAACCAGCTAGTCAAAGCTCTTATTAGGCATACTAGAAACTTCTCGGCAGGCGTGTCGAGACAAGTTGTATGTAAACTTTGAAGGACACCGGCTGTCCAGGACCGAGTCCGGGCGCCCCTGGATGGTAAAGTAGGGTTATTATTATTAGCAGTAGTATTTAAAAGCTTAATGTATGAAGCGTGCTGCTTTTGAACACTTTTCCTGTTAAATGCTTCATTTTTAAAGTGTCGTAAACGTCCAAAGTCATATTCCGAGAAAATATTTGATTCTTGTAATATCAATAATAGCAGTGACGACTTGACAACGTGGACTGTATAAAGAGAGACATTTCCAAATTAGTCAGTGTGACGTTCTACGTTTATCTTTGTTGTCGTGTCACTTGTAAAAGGTTTTGTTTTTAACTTTGAGTAGTGCTTGTCGTTATGTTTGAAATACTGTACATTTCAGGTAAAATAGGAATTGACGAGTCTCGTCGTCGACGTCGACAGACAGGTATCGGCACGTTTCCTCCTCATCTGTACCGAAAGGGATCAGACTTGGCGCAGATTGAGAAGAACGGTGAGCTGAAGCGAATTGCAAAATGAATAAACGAACGGCCACGATTTGAGTAGCAATAATTATATTAGTCTAAAATAAAGAGCGCAGATGAAAGGCGGAGAGGAACTACCGCTCCGTTAGATGTATGTTTTAGCTGTTGTTATTTTTAATGCGAAACGGCGATTCAGAAAGATTTGGTGGGAAAGCCTTACGTTTTTGCATTGCAGTGTTTTGAAGTTTGTACATAAGGCTTGTTCACAATTTATGTTGTGCAACAAAAGAAAAAAAAAAAAAAAAAGACCTTCCGCTGTCCACGAAAGTAATGTGTTGTTACCGGGGATGTGACGAGATCCGATGCGATACGTTGACATCATCAGTATTGATATGTGAAAAAATTAGCATCTATACAAATGTAGTGAACGTGTAATATATTTATAGTCCCTTTACGTGGTAAGTAGATGAATTTGCAATGTAATTAAAGCGATGTATTGTAATGATTGACACGATACAATTACCAATGTTATTTTTGTATTTTGTAGGTGTGACGTACATATTTTTGGCCTTCAGCAGCAGAAGAGACGCGGCATACAAACCGAGAACCGCGGAGCCGGTAAACGTTACAAAGCAACGCGTACGACGCGCGGGAAAAATGCAGCGCGTCGTAGTTTTAAAAGCCGTGCGGGATAAAATAGTTTTTAACGTGCGAACACGTTTACGAAAAGGGTATTTGTACCTGTAGATTTGTATCATTGAAATATAGTCGGATAAGTTTTTTAGGTGAAACGTGGCGTCGGGAGATGCGCACAGTCGAATGGGCTTTTGTACACCGGTTAAAATAGTTCCAAACAGCGTAAGTTGTAACAGAAATGTAGTAATATTATTATTAATAATAGAAGTATTATTAACGCAGCATAGCTTTCCAAATGTTTCCCCAAGGCACACCGTTGTTGTAAGGTTTGGGATCAGGAAGATTAGTAATGTTGTATTATTTGTAATAGAATATAAAAAGTCAGTTTTGCTGAGTTGTTTTAAAAACAAAGCAAAAAAGTAAAGTTGTGAAAAATTAGTAGAGTTAAGAGTAATGGTTTTGTATTTAAATATATTTTAAAATGTAATTAATTTTGTGATGCAGATCTGAATTTTCATGAGCCATTTGTCAGTCTTTAGTGTCACAAGATCCTTCAGAAATCATTTGAATATGTTGATTTGTTGGAAACAGTTGTGGCGCTAAATATATTTTTGGAATCCGTGATACTTTTTTCAGGAATTGTTTTAATAAAATGATGATTTGAAGTAGACGTTTTCCAACGACGTAAGGTTTAAATAGAAAAAAGCAAGGGGAAAAATGCCAAGAGTTGAGAAAGTGTATAGTGTTAAAAAAAATAAATATTTGTTTTTTGTTTTTAAAGTTGTACGAATAAAAGAATCCTAAAAAAAAATGTCCCAGTTTCCAAAAAGATACGAAGCAGCAAAACCGTTTGCAACATTGCCGATAGATCAGCGTATTAGAATGATTTTTGAAGGATCACGTGACCCTGAAGTTTGGAGTAAACTAAGAAATGACAACCTAGAGATATAGTCTTGTGTCAGGAGACCAAATAGCACTGCATACTAGTTCTGTATAATATAATGACATTTTGCCACACGTGCAGAGGATGCAGAATTGAATTTTTAAATGTAATTTTTTCACTGTACTGTATCGTGGCGCATAGCAAGTTCATATACAGTTCTTTGTTATTTGAACTTTTCTAGTGCTTTTCGTCTGCACGACTACTTTACAGTAGTAAAATGAAAATATTTTTTCCCCAAAAGTTAATTGCTGAATTAGCAATCTGTAATTTAATTTATGTTGTAGACTTTAATACCATTGAGTTGCAAATTAATTCCTAATCGGAGTTTTTTGTTAGTGTTATTGATCTCACCAGCGTTCACCGGGCAGGAAAGTCATCGTTGCATTTGAATTGCGTGTAATCATTTAAGAATACCTGTAATAACTAGATTGAAACGTTTGAAAGACAAAATTTATGCTGGCTTGTCTTAAGACTTGTTTAGAAACGTAAATAGTTTGGTCAGTTAGATGTTTGCTAAAGTGTTGCTAGTCGGTTGCTAGGATATTCTGGGCGGTTGCTAGGTTCTTGCTATGCAGTCGCTGAGGTGCCGCTAGATTTTATGGTCGATTGTGCGTCGTGAGCGATTACAGACATTCCCACCTCTGTTAATTACAGAAAATCATACATTGTTTGGAAGACCGATCCAGTTTCAGTGCTTTGATATTATAATATTTCTTTGTAATGTTAGGAAATGAACATTAAATCGTCGACATTAACATCATAAACTTGCAGTAAAACGTGATTTATACCATCTAAGTAGTAATTGAATAGAATCGCACGTCTTCTTTAGCGATGCAAGATCCGAAACGTTTACTGTATAAGCTGTTGAATTTTTTTTATATCGTTTATTGACTCGGTGTCACGACGGACATTGAAATGTCGTAATTTATTTTTCATTTTAAACAGTATAGATGATTACTTAACGGTAATGCAATATTTGTGAACACAACTGTGTACGTCAGACTATAAATCCTCAAAAACTAGCCATGGGGGCTTTCTTTGGAGTTGCTACCCCTCATAGTCCCCACGCCACCCCTTTGCCACCCTAAAAATAATTTTGTAGATCCGCCCCTGGTCAGCAGTAGATATTGTTTTACATTTCCAAAAATGTGTTGTTGCCATTAATTGCAATAAGCGATTTTTGTTGTGTTTTTTTTGTATTTGTATTTTGAACGTATAGGGATCGCGAGAACAGCCGGCGTTCCACGCAGAGATCCGATCTCCCCATCACGCGGTCCGCTTGGAACGGAGAAGCGTGGCAATGTCTCCAAGACATTTGAAGAAGATGGGAAGGGCGAAAGGTTTCTTTAAAGGAGAAGTCCACTTCCAGAACGAGAATTACCAAATAATTTGCTCATCCCCTTGTCATCCAAGATGTCGATTAAAAGAAATGATTTTTGTTCATATAAGGAACGTCAGTTTCGCCCCCGATTTCCCCAGATCAGCTTCAAAGGGCTTTAAACAATCCCAGCTGAGGAAGAAGGGTGTCATGTAGCGAAACGATCGGTCAAGTTTTTAAAAAAAAAATAAAAAGGTGTATACTTTTGAAGCACAAAAGCTCGTGAGGCACAGGCTCTCGCCGTATGGCGAAAAACTCCATGTTATTTAGTGGCGTTTGACTTACTTGCACTTTGTCAGTCTTTGCTCGTTCGGCCTGACCTTTTGACCCGATTCAACAGTACGTAGCGCCAAGAACGCGCACGCCAGAACATGCGCTACAGGAGCTTTTGTGCTTAAAAAGTAAAGACATTTTTATTTAAAAAAACAAATGGCTGATCGTTTGGCTAGATAAGACCCTTCTTTCTTGACAATTGAAGTCCATCATGTGAATAAAAATGTTGAAACGCTTTCCTGAAAAAGTGTAATTTGTTTACGAGCGAACACAGAAAGACGCGAACATCTTGGAGTAAATTATTTGTGAATTGTTGTTGTGAAAGTGGACTCGTCATTGAATTGTCTTGGGTATGTTTTTCACAGTAATAGATTTATTGTGAATTTAGTTTAGCTATCGTCGACATAAATGCGGACGGACCGGATGGCGACGAGATCTCTGTGTGGAGAATCCCGGCTCTTGTCAGAGTCCCGTGCGTACCAAAAACGTGACCGGTTTATTAGAAATAACGGCAAAGAACGTTTGGAAATGCGAACGGATATACATTTGTCTCTTAGTCTGCGTAAAACATAAAGAAACAATTTTGGATGACTCCGACACGTCGAAAACGAAAGCGCTCCGGTTCAGCGTGCGTATCGGTAGCAATATTAATATAACAATGTGTTAAAATAAGGGTTAGAATAAGCGCATAGTTGTACTAATAATTTTGACGGTGCCTTTCAGTAGATCTGGAACCGGGGAGCGGCGTGTGAAAGTTTGCTCGAGGTCCTTTCCGGTAATGTGTTGAAAGGTTTTGAGCGATTTAAAATGAGAAGCGAGCAAATGAGAAATGATTCCAGCTGTTATACACATTTGAAATTTGGTAGACATCACATTTGAAGCTAACTTTGAAGTTTGTCTTGCATTTTTTTGTGAACAACTGTTTTGCTGTAAAAATGTACGTTTAATGAAGTGAAATGAAATTAAAGCGTTAAAACGCAAACAACAGTATAGCTAGCGGCACGGGTCCTGAGAAAGTTCCAGAATTGCCCAGTCGCTTGCGTAAAGTTGAAATAGCTAGTTAAGATATTGTAGTGATGATTTCCTTGGTCAAGTGTGTTGCAAAAAATTGGATTTACCTTTACGTACCACCGAACATGTAGGTGTTTAAATTTGTTAGTATCTCTTGAAATATACACAGTCATTTGACAGAAATAATACAGTCATCCTTTGTTTGACAAGCTGACTACAGGGTTTGTTAGGACTTAAACTGAATCACTTTAAAACGATAACAGTCACTGCTTTGCCACATGTTGCAAAGTTTTGCATGTTTCAAAAAAGCGTCAAAAGTTCTCCCAAATAGCAAAAGAATAGGAAAGAAAGCAAGTTTCCAGGTCCAATCTGATGAGAGAAAGTGTTGTGCCTTTATATTTGTCATTTGCAGCAATTAGTATTGTTCTAGTTCCCTGGAGGTTATTAATGAGATCCTTTTGTGAGGCAGTTTCTGCGGTGTATATGTAGTTATACTAAGGAATGTTTTTGTTACTGCTTTAACTGCAGTAGAAAAGGCAAGTGTTTTCTAAGATCCTGGACCACAAAAAAGTCTTAAGTAGCATGAGTGTATTTGTAATATGTATTGCTAATAATGTAATTTTGGCGTTTTTAAAGGTAATGTTTTGCAAGCAAGCAAGCAAGGAAAGAAAGAAAGTAAGAAAGAAAGAAAGAAAGAAAGAAAGAAAGAAAGAAAGAAAGAAAGAAACAAAGAAAAAGAAACAATGCAATTGTATTTAAATTGTTTGTAAATGTAAATTTCAGATTAAGTAGTTTTATGTGTGACAAATATTGTAAATCATACATCAATAAAAAGCTCATTGAGCTTTGTGGTGTTGTGTAAATGGCAGTTTCCAAAAATAGACCCTTATGCCTGGTATTGTGGTCCAGAGTCAGATATTGTGGGATGTTCACCATGGGAATGAAAGGACAGGTAAATGTATTTAATGTACTGACTGAGGAGTTCAGTATTACCCACATGTGTACGTACTTGTTCATAAGAGGGTTTAATAAAAAAGGATCCAGGTTATTTGGATCGGCGCTAAAAGCAACGCGTCGACAGCGCTCGCCGTTTACGTCGCAACTGATCTTCCACCTCCATTACGTTGCTGCAGACATGTTTTTGTGTAAATCAGCTGATAACGCAAAGGTGTCATCCTGAGAGCAGCATGCAGTTGAAAAGCCGTAAGCATTTTTTCTGAGTAATAGCGAGGTTGAAGGATTCATTGCGTAACGGAACGCGGTAAAAGCGGCTTTACGGAAGGGCGCATTTGAAACGCGTGTACATCAGGTGACCTGAGAAAAAGGAGACGGGAGATCCTGTGTTTGACACGTTTATTGAAGGCACCGTCAGTCTTTAATGTGCGACCGAGCGAGGTAGAAAGAGCAGCGTTTCATTTGGCTTCATTTTGACGTTACACAGCTCCAAAGGGACAATTAGGTGAAGGGGAATTAGCTTGACATAGTATGTGCAATTATTGAAACGAAGTAAATAAGTAAAAAGTAGTAAGTTCATCCAACAAGTACAATTTGTACACGTCAGTTCATAGACATAAGCTTCACGTTTGAGAATCTTCATTCCTCAGTATAATAGTACATTTGAGTATTGATGTGGTACGTAGGCAGATAGAAAAATGAGACGGCACGAAGCGAAAGGGATTTTGTGTGGAAGGAAAATGTGAAGCATCTTTTGGAAAAGAAGTAACATTGCAGTAAAAACAGCGTTTGTGTACAGCGGGTTGTGGATAATCCAGACGTTGAAACATTTGATAATTGCAGGTATGTGACGGCTTGTGTAAAAGGGTGAGAAAAGCGTGCAAGAGAAGCAAAAATGAGTTTATTCTTGATTGTTAAAAGTCTTTGCTCCCTCAGTCCAGCAGTCTTTGGAGGAGTAATAAGGTAAGCGTAGGGAACACACCAGGGAGCAGGGCGTCACTGTGGCTCTCCGAGTGTTCCAGAGGCGGGGTGGAGCAGGAAGGGGGCGGCGGCGTGACAGCCGAGCCGTAGTCGCTCTTTATCAGTGAGAAGTTGCGCACGAGGGCAGAGAAGGCGTCCGGACCGTACGGCACTCGAACGGCCTGGCTGAGGGTTTTGTGTCCTGGATACGTGACCTTGAGAGAGAGAGAGAATGCAACATGGCTTTAACTCAGCATTTATTACACACCCGTTCAATAAAAGCCTAAGTGTAAGCTGTAGGTTCATGCAATTGTTGAGAACAGCTATAGACCAATTATCTGTTTGTAAACATTCGGTATGCGCGCGCAGCATGGTTGCAGAAAACCCGGAGAGATCGCCTTTACAGCTAGAGAATGACAAGGATACGGCACAAAATACTTAGATTATATTGATTAGATGTGTTTTTCAAAATGTTATTCGCATATTACAACAGCTTGTCACCCAGCCATACGAAATGTTATTCAACGAAATTGGCGTTAGATAGTGGGATAGTCTTACAGACCCGAAACAGGGATGACGTTTTTTATGGGCGGTTTAAGCGGCAGTCTATAGAGCCGTGAAATATAAAATCAAATTTACCTTTTTTTTCAAAATTTTGACTTTATTTTTCCACAATTCCAAGATTATATGTCACAACTCTAGGGGAAAAACAGATCATCATTCTCTCTTTTCCCCTCAGCTCAGAGTTTATATCCCACACTACTGCTTTTTTCCCCTCAGACAAAAATCAGAATTGTGAGATAAAATTAAAAATGTTATGTAAAAATGTTACTAGTAATAGGTTTAAATAAAATGTATGCTTTAAAAGTAGAGTAACCATAGTATGTCTGATGAAACATCTGTGTTTAGCTTCAAATGGTATCTTTGACGACAGTATTGTCCAAAAAATGATTTGCATTCCGATGTTGACGTCAGAAGGCACAAAATATATTTTGTGTTATCCCATGGAGTTTACCTCCACTTGCTACCAGTGTTTTTCTGCAAGCACTATGTGCGCAGCTGCAAATGACGTCTATAGGTACAAGACGGCCTGCGTTGCCATGTAGTATGACGTAACAGTCGTTGTCATCAAGGGTGTAACATATGTTGCAGGCTGTGTATATTTGTATGTGTCATGTAGTGTAAGTTTGTGCTAATGTATTTTCCGCTAGCTAGTCTTTGTAAGTGATATAAGGAGAGCGTTCACTCTAGCCTTCACTAGAGCACACAAGCGAGAGAGTAGCACTCACAGTGTGAGTACATGAATGAG
>JAHKKF010535041.1:0-10273 GCA_019740295.1 Labeo calbasu | reverse complement strand
TATTTGTGACATCGAACCTACTTTAATTGAACCTACTTTCATAACATTTCCTGTAATGATCTGCTTCATTTCCGCATCGTTCGCCAAGTCAAAAACAGTCTGATCTGAAAACAAAAAAGAAACAAAAATGCAAATCTTAACATCAGCGTGTTTTAGACAACCACAAAAAGTCAGACGTCATTCAAATATAAAACAAAAAATTCATGCAGTGTTATTTTTTAATCAGTTTTATTCTAATAAATTGAATGTGTCACATACATTTGTAAATGAACTAAAAGAGTACAAATATGACACAATAAACAACAAAGCAAATTGAAAAAATATTGACCTGCCGGAAAAATAACACAATAAAGGCTTATTTTTGCTGAAATTAAAGACTTATTTTGCAAAATGTGCAGAACTAAATATTTCAAATTTTTATGTTTTATTGTAACGTTTCATCCTTTTTTAACTAAGTGTCATATAATAAAATATACTGACTGTAATATTTCTAGAATTAAAGAGTTATTTAGCAAAATTCAAAGAAATAATCATTTTTATTGTAGTTTGATCCTTTTTTAAAACTATCAAGGTCATAATCCGCAATAAAATTTAATGATAAAGGAATTGCTAAAATTAAATTAATTTTGCTAAATTTAAAAAAATATATATTTGAAAACTATAATTTTTATTGTAACATTTCTTCCTTTTTTAAACTCAGTGTCATAATATATAATAAAATATACAGACATTAAAATTTCTTAAATTTAAAGAGTTGTTTAGCAAAATTTAAAGAAATAAATATTTGAAAACTGCAATTTTTATTGTAAAGTATTATACATCAATAAAGTTTAATGACAAATTAATTGCTAAAATTAAAGAGTAATTTTACAAAATGTAAAAAAAATACATATTTGAAAACTGTAATTTTTATCAGACAATTTCCTCCTTTTTTAAACCATCAAGGTCATAATATGTAATAATTTCATTTTTACTATTAATAATAAAATATTCAAATATTTGAATATGATAAAATATTTTATATTTTAATATAAATCAAAACAATACAATTATATTCAGGGTTATTATAGTTAACTAAAACTGAAACTAAAATTAAAACCATTAAAAATGTTTAATTACCTGAAAAAAAAAAAATGTATAACTTAGTGTCGTAATGTATAATAAAATATTCTGACTATTTCTGAAATTAAAGAGTTATTTAGCAAAATTCTAAGAAATAAATATTTGAAAACTGTAATTTTTATTGTAAATTTTTCATACGTAATAAAATTTTATGACAAATGAATTGCTATAATTAAAGAATTATTTTGCAAAATTTAAAAAAAAAAAATTGAAAACCGTAATTTCTATTGTAAAATGTCATCCTTTTTGTAAACCACCAATGTCATAACATTTTTAAAATATAACTAAATGTAAAATAATTAAAGTAATGGTTAAATTATAAATTAATAGAAAATGATAACATTTAATATATTTGATAATAAAATATTTTATATTAAAATTAATTAAAACAATGATTGCATTTTAATATAAATCAAAACAATACAATTATATCCAGGGTTATCATAGTTAACTAAAACTGAAACTGAAATTTACTTGAAATACATTTTTTAACTTAATAATAAAATATACTGACAGTAAAATTTCTAAAATTAAAGTTACTTAGCAAAATTCAAATAAATAAATATTTGTTAAAAAACTAATATTTATTGTAAAGTTTCATCCTTTTTTTTAAACCACCAATGTCATAACATGTAATAAAATTTAATGATAAATAAATTGCTAAGACTTATTTTAGAATCTGTCATTTTTACCATAAAAATTTCCTCCTTTTTTAAACCATCAAGGTCATAATATGTAATTATTTCATTATTATTAATAATAAAATAATCAAATAAAGTAATTAAAATATTTAATTAAATGTAAAATAATTAATGGAAAAAATTACTATTGGAAAACTAACATTTTTATCCTAAAATTTCCTCTTTTTATTTAAACCACTGAAGTCATAATATGTAATTATTTCATTATTATTATTAATAATACAATATTCAAATAATGTATTTAAAATATTTAATTTAATGGAAAATAATTAATGGAAAAAATTAATATTGGAAAACTGACATTTTTATCCTAAAATTTCCTCTTTTTTTAAACCATTAAGGTCATAATATGTAATTATTTCATTATCGTTATTATTATTAATAATAAACTTTTCAAATAATGTAATTAAAATATTTAATTTAATGCAAGATAATTAAAGTAATAATTAAATAATAGTATAAATTAATATAAAATAATAATGTATTGATGTTTTAATATATTTATAATTAATTATTAAAACAATAAAATGTTTATATTCTATTCAAATTAATTAAAATAATTGTTGCATTTTAATATAAATCAAAACAACACAATTACATTCAGGGTCATTATGGTTAACTAAAACTGAAACTAAAATTTAATTACTTTAAATAAAATTTTTAACTTAGTGTTGTAATATATAATAAAATACACTGACAGTAAAATTTCTGAAATTAAAGAATTAATTTGCAGAATTCTAAGAAATAAATATCTGAAAACTGCTATAATTTTTTATGTAAAGTTTTATACGTAATAAAATAAACACATATATACAAATTTAAAAGCTATTTTTATTGTAATATTTCATCCTTTTTTAAACCATCAATGCCATAACATGTAATAAAATTTAATAATAAATAAAACTAAATAAACTTAAAGACTTATTTTACAAAATTTTAATAAATACATATTTGAAAACTGTATTTTTAAGTGTAACAATTCCTCCTTTTTCAAACCATCAGTTTTGAAAGCTTTAAAAAAATGAAAGTTGGAGCTCATTACCGATTTTGTTCTTGATGTTGGGACTGGCCTTGTGCTGCAGAAGTTTAACGGCACATTGTTTCTGGCCTCTGTAAGCGGCGCAATGCAGCGGTGTGTTGCCCAACAAGTCCGTGCAGTTTATGTTCGGGGGTTTCTTCATGTTTAGCTACATGAGGAACAAGAGGATCAGACGTTATGACTGCTAAAAGTGGTTTAGGGACAAGGTAGAACAGGAAGTTCCTCAAAGCAGTCAGCAAGGGTACCAGTCTTGTGAGGGTAGAAACGGCTCCTTCCCGCGCCGCCTCCAGCAGCTGCTCCTCTAGTTTCCTCTCTTCAGTCCTCTCAGCAGCTGGAAGATAAAAATCAAATGGTAATAATTTAGTTATTCATATTTAAAACACATTCAGTACAATTTCATGCAATTCTGACAAGCTTACCCTCCAACATGCTTTTAATCTCAGCACTCTGGGTAACGTCTTTAGGTATCTGGGCCATCCCGTTGATGACAGAAGCGCAAGCGTCGTGCTGAAGCAGCAACATTACAACCTCCTAAAGAGCAAATTCAGCATTCAGTTAGTATTCAGAGACCAATCAGTGTCCAGAATTCAGGTGAGTAGAAAAATGAGGCTGTACATATTAGTACAACACTTATTTTAGAGACTGGCCAAAAAGACCTTTTATGACTGATACACTAACCAATATCCAATGTGTTTTTTAATTGTTGATTTATTTCATATTTTTGATACAATAATGACAATGATTATTAGACTACATCAATAAAAACATAAACAATTATGATATTATTATGATGAATCATTACAAATCATTAGTGTTTTTTATTATTAATAATCAAATATTCAAATAATATCATTAAAATATTGAATCGAATGTAAAATAATTAAAATAATAATTAAATTACAGTATAAATTGTAAAACAAATAACATTTATTTATATATAATAGAAAATTATTAAAATACTAAATGGATTTGGATTAAAATAAATTAAAATAATGTTTACATTTTAATTTAATTTTACAATTAATTTTAAACAAATTAACTTTACAAATTACAATTTAATTTAAATAGAAATCAAAACAATAAAATTATATTTAGGATTATTATAGTTAGCTAAAACTGAAACTAAAATTAAAACCATAAAAAAAAGTTTCATTAAAATAAAATAAGCATTAACTGATGAATTAATAAACAAATTTATACAGTACAATAATAACAACATTTTAATATATATAATAAGGAATTATTAAAATACTAAAATTATTTATTAAAATTAATTCAAATAATGTTTACAATTAATTTTATGATTTAATTTTAATATAAATCAAAACAATACAATTACATTCAGGATTATTATAGTTGAAACTAAAAATTAAAACAAAGTTTTATTAAAAATATTTTTTTTTCATTAAAAATAGTTTAATTTAAAAAGCTTAATTAAAAATAAATTAAACATTAACTGAAATAAAACATAAATGTTTATATATATATAAATTCAGGTAGTAGCTAAAGCAACATAACTCATTTTGATTTAGATTTTAACTTGTGTGTTAAATGTGTGTTATTATATATTAAAATAACTAAGACTGAAATAAAAATTAATAAAATGGACATATATAAAAAACAAAATTACTAAACCTTTGACTAAAAAACTGAAAAGAGAAACAAATAAAAACTTCAGTTAATAAAACTCAGTGATAGTAAAATAACACTGATTATAATATATTTTAATATATTAAATTATTTTATAAATAATATTTACATAACTGACTATACAATAAATAATTTTAATTAATAATAAATAATTTCAATAATAATACATTTTAACTGTTGATTATAAATCTCAGAAGTTGCAAATTGATTTTGTATATTTTAATATAACATAATTTAAAACATTTATATTTTTAAATTTATTTGAACTTTTTTTAATATTATTTAAATCACCTGTTTATCTCAAACCAATATCCACGTAAGATACCGGTAATACGTACTCATTTTAGAGGCTGCAGTCTTTTTTCTTTAATTTAAAGCATTATTTACCTGTAAAAAATGTTTATTTTAACTTTTCTTTTAATATTAGTCAAATTATCAGTCTGTCTCAAGCTAATATCCATGTATGATACCAGTAATACGTACTTTTCTCCCAGTGAATGCTGCTTTATGAAGAGGCGTATCTCCCACATTATTTGGCAAATTAGCATCTGCTCCAGCCTGTAAAAAGCACAGATGAGCTAAAACTGAACATCAGTATACTGAGCAAAAATTCTACTCGTAAACATACCATTGTACACATGTATGAGAATATAAAAAGCTGAGGCGATCGATACCTTTAGTAACACGTCAACAACATCCTTGTGTCCGAAGTAGCAGGCCAGATGAAGAGGCGTCCAGCCATGATTAGATTTGCTCTTGCCTGAAACAACGTAATGCTGTTAGTAGTACTCCAACATGTCTAGAAACACATGAATGGTCAATGGAAACCCAATGACGTGTTCTACCCTTGCAGTTGATGTCGATTTTGGCCTCCTCCTTTATCTTGGACATCAAAAGCTTCTGGATTCCTTCCAGGTTCCCGTTCCTGGCGTCCCTGAGGAACTGCTCCTCCGGGTCCAGCTCCTCCATAACTTCACCAACAAAACAAAAAAACATTAGAAAACATAAATCTGGGTCTCAAGTAACAGAATAAGAGCAATGTATCTAAAAGCAAATCTAGGAAACATATAAAGGCAAATTCTTTGAAACATCTGCCATGTGATTTCCTTGTTTAGACTGGAGGAAAACAACAAGCGTCACATGACTCATGGATTTTCATTTAAAAGCCATAAATAGAGCAGAACCATTTAGTGACACCAGATGAAAAAAGAAAACCTGACAATATAATAAATCCTAAACAGGTTAACCCTATAAAGCATAAAGTATCGTACCTTATACGGAAATTTGCAAGGCCTCCATATTATCAACATGATCAAAACCACATGCCTTCAGTCATATGACTGATAGTTGATACTTTTTTGGCGATAAAATATGCCTTTTGTAAATGTTTCCTTTTTTAAAAACGTACAATTTTTATATCATAAATGTAAGAGAAACTAATATACTGCTAGCAATATTTAAAGATAAACACTTGATCCATACATCAAGTTTTAGAAAATCATGCTAAAATGTGAGTATTGAACATGATACATCACTTTTTTGAGGAACATTTATTCATTCATCTCTCAGTCATATTTGCATTGCAATGCATTATATGTTTCTCAGCTCACAATAAAAATGAACAGATCTTTGATCATACAACTGAGCTTTTAAATATCAAGATAAAAACAGTGACAACTGATCTTTATAGAGAGTTTTCATGACGCATCATCAGTCTGAAAATAAACAATGCCACTGAACCGAACAAAACTTGCAGATTTTTTTGATTATTGCTGCTGAAAATGGTCAATTATTGTGATGTTTTGGGTTGTAGTAATTGTTCGTTCTGGGAAAAACATTTGGAGTACTATCGACTGCCAAAAGTTCCAACAAATCATTGAGAAGCGTGCAAAAAACTGTCTGAGGAACAAAAGGTGTTTGTGGTTGGCCAAACTTAACCAGGATTTCAAGAATCTTGACAACATTCGTGTTTGTTCTTATCATTTCTGATCAGGAAAGGTGAATTATTAGGTTAATATCTTATTTAATACCGCCCATACGCACCAGTTAACTTTAGTTTGTCAAAATACTGTGCTCTTTTCTGCTTACTAAGTCCTTCTTTATATGATGTAGCAGCTTCCACACATATTTTTCGACATAAATTAGCAGAACAATGTGTTCAGTAGTACATTAACCATGCAATCCATGCTGTTGTTTACATCCGAGTATCGCCGATATGGCCGCGCATCCGGGTAACTGACCAAATCGCGACGTAAGTGTAAACCCTCTATTTGCGTTTTATAAGTTGTCTGATATTACTCATATTTAAGCTATACTGCACTGATTTACATCAACAGCCATATAAATATCAGAAACTGCAGCAAATGTACTATCTTTCCTCAGAGTTTAGATGTTTTCATCTTCTCACTCAGGTTTGAGCTCCACATCCTCATAGTATAGGATACGAGCCATAAAAGCGTATAAAATATACTCGACGCAAACACACACACACTTTTTCTGTTCCACTTCATAAAAAATGTTGAAATTTAAGACTGTTACTTCATAACTCAGTCTTTACAGGGTTAATATGCCAGCCACTGAAGCAACCAAGCAGGAAAAATGTCTTGGTATGCAGATTAACAACGTCATTTTTAACGTAATAACCGTTTGGTAAACCATAAAGCTTTCTTTGTGCTGAATGTAGGTCAGATGCTAAAAGAAACATGTAATATTTACGTTTAACAGCCAAACTAAATCTAAACAACTATTTAACTGAATGAAAAAAATACTGTTAGTACACTATCAATTGAATGCATCAAATTCCAAAAGCTGAGCAAACTGTCAATCATTTCCTGGAAAGAACTAGTTAAACCACAAAGTTTTGAAAGCGCGGTGCTTTTATTTGTATATAACGGTTGTAAATGAGCGTATGACAGATAAACTCGTATCGTACCACAGTAAAAAACAAAGTAAAGTTGACTGTGTACTGTCATGTGACTTTGTAGACCTCTCAAGACTTGATACAAACCTGTCTGAGCAAAACACCACCAGGATTGTTCAACTTGATCAACCTGTCTTTATCTGACTGCTTCATATCTGTCGAAGTAGTAACTTTGAGACAAAAAACGATAAAACTAGGTAACCCTTCTAAAAAGTATCTAAGATAGTTTTCATACGAAACGTTTTTTTTTTCACTTAATAATTAGGGGAGATTCGGTCATGAGCTGCAGTCAAAATTAAAATATACAATGCAGGAATAATAAAATATATAAATTCCAGAAAAATAAACCAGATAATCTAGACACATTGCTCTAAACGTGTTATGTCAAACATAACTTCTATATTAAAAAACTAAAATGCAAATATATTTGCACAAGTTCTAATTTAAAAAAGATGAAACATAAAGACTTGCCTGTTTTTAAAAGTTAAAGCATGACTTGAGGTTCAAGATGCGCTATCATCCTTGATCCAGAGTCACTCCGCAATAAAAACATAAATGAATTCATTAAAAAGATTTCCATAAATTGTGCTTTATCATAGATTTGACAGTCAGAGCATGTGATGCACTCTTCCTGTTTGTGAAACTCACACATGTGAGTCTTTGCTAATAGTACAAAGTTCTTCACAAGCATCTTTAGCCAACATCTTACAATACGTTGTGCAACTACACGCAGATTGTGCGCGTGTCAACGCAAATACAAAGTAGTCATACGGCAATATGTAAATAAACAGCTGACTGACAACGCGAGTGATGACGATGCACTTCCGGTTTCGATGGCAGTAAACAACCACGATAAAAGTGAACTTCTACTACTCCTACTACTACTACTACTACCACCACCACTTAATGATAAAATATAGTAACAATAAAACAATTAACAATAATAATATATTTTAGAACAGCTAAAGATTATTCGGACAAACAAACAATAAATAAATTAATAGTTTGTATATACTTTTTCTCATCTCTGTTGTTTATGGCTCTTGTTTTGAAATGTCTTGCGGAAGTGAGTCAGTTGCGTCATCAGCATGGAGGACTCCGTAGCAGACGGCGTGTCAGCGCCTTTACCTGGAAGATGTGCTTTTTATGTAGCAAAAAAGAAACGATACTGCAAAATGATTGTTGGAAGTGGAAAAACCTTCTGCGGGGAACATGCAAATGCTGTATGTGAATGAAAATACGTTATAATGTCAATGTTATGCTGTTCTGAATGGATGCACTATTACTTATCTTACATAATTAATATTTTTAATATTATCAAATATTAAATGAGTTACTGTTTGCTCAGACTTTGATGTCATTTCCATATAGGGTGAAGAGAGTGAGAAAAAACGAATACCCTGTCCTTTGGACCCCAAACAGTAAGATGCTCACTCTTCTAACAAGTTTGAGAAAGTTTCTGCAGTGTTTAAAAGTGAAGTAGTTCAGTCCAAACTGAATCAAATAAATGATTACAGATTTTTGCATACTGAAATGTTATATCTGGCCCGGATATTTCTTAATAAATGAATTAATATGAAAATGTACAAATCTAAATCTATGTACAAAGTAAATGAATGAATTTTGACTGGTGTCAAAAGATGCATCAGTTAAACTGCCTTGGATAGAAAATATAAGTTTTGACAAAACCGCCATATGTTACTTTTTATGGAGTTTGATATAAATACAACTAATTATTTTATATTAAAGACATGTCTGAAACCTAAATAGGCTTATTTTAAAATTAACCTCTGTGTTCTTCTCATATAGAGGGTTTGAATTTATGCTTTGGTCAGTTACTCGGATGCGCAGCCATATCTGCCATACTCGGATGTTAACAACAGCATGGATTGCATGTTTAATGTAGTACTGAATACCTTGTTCTGCTCATTTATGCTGTCTAAACTATGGAAATAATGTGTGGAAACTGCTAAATCATATAGAGAAGGACTTAGTGAGCAGGAAAGTGCGCAATATTTTGACAAACTAAAGTTAATAGCTGGTAAAGATACGTACAGGCAGTATTAATTACGATATTAGCCTACTATGTGACCCTGAACCACAAAACCAGTCTTAAGTCGCTGGGGTTTATTTGTAGCAGTAGCCAAAAATACATTGTATGGGTCAAAATTATTGATTTTTCTTTTATGGCAAAAATCATTAGGAAATTAAGTAAAGATCATGTTCCATGAAGATATTTTGTAAAATTCCTACTGTAAATATATGAAAACTTAAGTTTTGATTAGTAATATACATTGTTAAGAACTTTATTTGGACAACTTTAAAGGCGATTTTCTCAATATTTTGATATTTTTGCACCCTCAGATTCCAGATTTTCAAATTGTTGTATCTCGACCAAATATTGTCCTATCCGAACAAACCATACGTCAATGAAAAGCTTATTTATTCAGCTTATATAAATCTCAATTTTGAAAATTTGACCCTTATGACTGGTTTTGTGATCCAAGGTCACATATTTCACCTACCTGACTGGAAATGGTAAAAACAAACACAAATGTTGTCAAGATTCTTGCCCTGGAAATCCTGGTTCAGTTTGGTCAACCACAAATGCGTTTTTTTCCTCAGAGAGTTTTGTTCGGTTCAGTGGCATTGATTACAATCCGTGCCACCAATATGGCCGATTGATGACGCAACGTGAAAACCTGTATATATATGGGTGTGTGTGTATATATATATATATATATATATATATATATATATATATATATATATAAATCTCTCCTTTTTTAAACAGCACTGTATTTGAAGATAATTTGGCTAAACACCTGAAGAAATGTAACT
>JAHKKF010535040.1:0-21066 GCA_019740295.1 Labeo calbasu | reverse complement strand
CCAATTTCATTGGCCTTTTCTATAAAGCTCAGAGGCGATTGGTCACTCAAGCGAGTTCCCATATGTAACGTCGTAGTGAAACGACTGAAGGGGAACTGTAAAACGATTATTGATCATTAAAATGTTAAACATATCCCAATAATACTGAAAAAGTCAAGTTATCATGTCAAGTTGCAAGACATGATACAAGTTTCTTTTAAGGAAATCTATAGTATAGAATATCCATGAATATACACTTACTGCTACGAATAATAAAACAAACACTTACGTGTTTGTTTTATTATTGACTTATCTGACTAATTGCTTTAAAAGAGAAGTCCACTTCCAGAACAAAAATGTACAGATATTGTACTCACCCCCTTCTCATCCAAGATGTTTATGTCTTTTTTCTTCAGCCGTAAAGAAATTATGTTTTTGGATTTAAACATTTCAGGATTCTTCTCCATATAATTGACTGATATGGAGCCCCGAGTTTGGACTACCAAAATGCAGTTTAAATGCGGCTTCAAACGATCTCAAATGCAGTTGTAAACGATCACAGCCGAGGAAGAAGGGTCTTATCTAGTGAAACAATCAGTTATTTTCATTAAAAAATACAATTTAAATACTTTTTAATCTCAAACGCTCGTCTTGTCTTGCTCTCCCTCTGTTTATTCTGACTCAAGACAGTTAGGGTATGTTGAAAAACTCCAATCGTATTTCCTCCCTCAACTTCAAAAATCATTTTATACCGACCCAGTCTTTGAAAAGTGAACATGCAAAGATCAAACACCCTTAACAAAAAATTTTAAAGTTGAGGGAGAACATGAGATGGGAGTTTTTCGACATACCCTAACTGTCATGAACCAGAAAAAAACAGTTCAGGCAGAGTAAGACAAGATGAGTGTTTGACATTGAAAAATAAAAAAAATATGATTTTTATGAAAATAACTTTTTCATAAATTTTTCATATTTTTTCACATTTTAACATTGTTTCGCTAGATAAGACCCTTCTTCCTCAGCTGGGACCATTTGATGCTGCATTTAAAATTGCATTTTGGAAGTTCAAATTCGGGGCACCAAACTAGTCCATTATATGGAGAAAATTCCTGAAATTCCCTCAAAAAACATGATTTGTTTACGACTGAAGAAAGAAAGACATGAACATCTTGGATGACAAGGGGTGAGTACATTATCTGTAAATTTCTGTTCTGGAAGTGGACTTCTCCTTTAATTGTTTTACAGTTAAATCAAGACTTTTACAAAGTCTTGATTTTGTTTTGGGGGTGTACTAGAACATAGAACTTTAATGCGTGGTGGTTCGAAAAACGCATTCTTTTTAACATAATTTACATTATTACAATACATTTCTCCCAGCCTAGCACATATGGCTCGATTAGTTCTGGGTTTAACGAAGGCCCGCCTTCCGAAAAACGAAATGTGTTGTGATAGGTTAGCTGTCCCACTGCGTTGCAACCGGAGTAGATCGCGGCTTTGGCATGCGTTTCGACCTCCCCTGTACTGCACCTGTCTGCGGCGCGTTACAGCTCTGAAGTGGCTACTCTAGTCAATGCTTGTGTTTGTACCCGCCGCGCTGCGGCTCACTGAAGCGGTTCTCCGCGCTGCATCGCTAAAGTTAGACTAATCCCCCACCTCCTCCCTACCATCCCTCCAACGATTTGAATTTCCATGGGCGGGATTTAATTTAATGATATTCTAATGGACCGCGTTGTGACATCACTGCATGTGGAAAACAAACGTTGTAGTCCAAAAGAGACGTTTGTTGTAGTTCTTGAAAAGGGATTTTTAAAAAAAGAAATATCTCCTTTTGGAGTGGACTTTGAGATTTGTAACTTTGTAGATCTTTTTTATGCCCAAAGATACACACTACACACTGACTAAAGTTCAAAAAGTGAAAAAGCATAATAGCACCCCTTTAAAACCCTGTGTCTGTTGTTTACCTTAATATTTTCTGCTAGGAAGGAGTTATTTGCTCTACTGTTTATTTCTATTTTTTATCTTACTGCATTTGTTTGTAATTTGTCTTTGTAAAAAGAACGATGGCTTTCAGCAAGAAGAAGCAATTTGTTATTTTTATTGCTCGTTGCTTGGTGTGATGGTCAAAAAGACCACTACTCAGGCACACCCACCAGCATCCATGGCAGTATGTAGTGCTATTATAAAGTTATTTGCTTTTTAACTTATATTTATAGAACCATAATTATCTAAATCCTTGAGTCAACCCCAACAAAATATGTATTTCTAATTACGTCTACAAAATGTTTATGCTAATTTTTTTTTTTTTCAAACTCTACCTAGACTGCTTGTCCAATATCCTTAGCAGACTTTGCACAAAGCAATTCTATACCATGCTGGCAAAGATCATTATTTTGTATGGCATCACACATTTTCAATAAATGACATTTTGTGCCAAATGCAAAATTCAAAGTTTCCGCCATTTTGAGTTATTTAAAAATCCATGTATGCATTTGGCAGATGCTTTTTATCCAAAGAGACTGAACTAAAGGTATGGATTTTATCAGTTCATAGAGGTGAAGATTATCACTGGCCTCCTGTCTGTGGAAAAATGGCATGTGAGACTTATGAGTCTGTACTGACATCTCACCTTCATCACAGTAATAGCATGAGGAGAAACACCATGAAACCTCTTCTCTAGCGGCTCCTACAACATCAACAAAATCATATTTAGTTACATTACACAATGATATTTAGGTGCAGGTGTGTATTTGTGTGAGTAGTTTTGCTACCATGGTATCAGGCTCAGGGATGCTGACTCCACTAAAGAAAACATTGGAGCGAAACACCTGCTGATGCCGTGGGATCAAGTCACCTATCAGGGTCAAAGTTCAGAGGTTAAGAGTTAGTGTACAACTGGATTTTTAATGAGATTTACTCATTAAAAATCTCAAGAAATCCTACTGATGCACATATAACATACATGAAATAACCCCCATATAGCATACATGAATCACCCCATAGTTCTACACAGGTGGAGCTGGGGAAGGTGGATGGTTTCTGAAGCAAGCTGCAAACTACTACAGCAAGCACTAGTCATATATTTAAATGTTGAGCAGCAAGCTCATTGGCTACTGATACAGGAGAGAACTAATCAGTAGGGATGGGGGATATCTTATCGATTGCAATATACTGGTGAAAATTTTCCCCACGATAAGAATTAGTCTTCCCGCGATAATAACGATAAAGTCTACAGTAGCACATATGCGATACAGTTTTGCATGTATATGAGTCTGTTTACAAACTGTTGTCCAACAAAGATATCTTTTATTGACATGCTTTTTCTTTAAATTAACTTCATAACATAGTCGATTGTTTTAGCCTTTTGTGATCAGACGTGGCTTTATATCATGAAATGAGGCAGAAATTATACTACTTTACAGTATTATAAAAGCCCATCCCTACTAATCAGCTGCCATTTGATAATGATGTCATTATGTCAGATTGAGTTAGACCTATTGGACTGCGCAATCATAGAGTTTCATGCCAGAACTTTGTATTTATACAACTGAAATGAAATATTCTCATACAGCGGTGAAAGTTCAGCAGATAATAACAATTATCTGCCTTTTTATGATTACATTTTACAGTAACATTATCACAATCAAATGGCATAAAGAAAAAAAAACATTTTATAGTGATTATGACTGATAACTATGGATGCTTGCTTCCGCTGCTGAATAAAAATAATAAAGGTTATTGCAAATTTTATCGCAATTCTGACTTTTTATATAAACTCACAATTGTGTGTTATAAAGTCGGAATTCCATGACGTAAACTCACAATTATAAGAAAGCAGTCAGTCTTATTTTCCTCAGATAAAAATATCGCATTTACATTACATTTTTTTTTTATTTTTCATTAAAGGAGAAGTCCACTTCCAGAACAGAAATTTACAGATAATTTATTCACCCCCTTTTCATCCAAGATGTTCATGTCTTTCTTTCTTAAGTCCATAAGAAATTATGTTTCTTGAGGAAAACATTTCAGGAATTTTCTCCATATAGGGCACTTTAATGGTGCCCCCAAGTTTGAACTTTCAAAATGTAGTTTAAATGCAGCTTTAAATGGCTCTAAATGATCCCAGCTGAGGAAGAAGGGTCTTATCCCTCGATGTAGGGCTATTTTTAATTTGGGGAAGAAATCGAGATGGGAGTTTTTCGACATATTGACTTGACTGTATTAAACTGGACAAAAACAGAGTTCACTCAAAATTAGATGTTTGAGGTTAAAAAGTATATATATTGTCAATATGTTTCGAAAATGACAGAACGTTTTGCTAGATAAGACGCTTCTTTTTTGGCTGGGATCATTTAGAGCCATTTGAAGCTGCATTTAAACTACATTTTGACATTTCAAACTTGGGGGCACCACTGAAGTCCATTATGTGGAAATAATTCCTGATTTTTTTTCCTTGAGAAACATAATTTCTTATTGACTGAAGAAAGAAAGACACGCACATCTTAGATGACAAGGGGGTGAGTAAATTATCTGTAAACACCATCGTGTTGCCACATAATCCACTGCAATACTTTTCCATTGTTTTTTCTAAAACATGTAAACATGCACTTGATGGATGTCTTTGACCGTTGCGCTCAAGGTTTGCAAAGAAAGAAAGACACAAACATCTTGGATGACAAGGGGGTGAGTAAATTACCTGTAAATTTTTGTTCTGGAAGTGAACTTCCCCTTTAAGTTGTGAAAACTGGCTTTTTAAAATTTTGTTAATTTCCAGGTTTGGAAACTAATGATTTATTGGAAACTGGATTTTAAAATTCCACATCTTAAGTGGTCTTAGACTTTTGGACCCTTTTGTAACCTTAAACACAGAAACATCCTCCTTTCTTTGTCTTTTATTACCTAGTGTTTGTCGTATGAGGTGCAGCTGATCCACATCAGAACGTCCCGGCCAAAGAGGATTTCCAGACAGCAGCTCGGCAAAGACGCAACCGAGGGCCCAGACATCCACTGGGGGACCGTACTGAGTATCTCCGACCAGGAGCTCTGGGGCCCGGTACCATCGTGTTGCCACATAATCAGTATAATCATCACCTGGTCCAGCTGTTTCAAGCACACACATATAAAAAAACACACGTTTTTACTTAGCTATCCAAATGAGGACCTTCCATAGACTTTTGGTTTGTATTTGCAGCTAGTTATAAATACTATATCTTAACCCTAACCCCCAAAAAGTTACATTTTTACACCTTTGTTTACTTTATACCATTTTTACAAACGAGTACATTCTCAGAAAGAGGTTTTGGAAGAGCTCATGTCTGGGTACAAATGTGTCCCCAAAACATGGGTAAGTACCTACACACGCATAGATTCAGAATTACATGTGCATCATACAGAAAGGATTACAACATGCTGATGGATAGACCTTGTGTTAGCCTATAGTAACAATACGCTGAAACCCAAGGATGATGCATGTAAGCAGATCTTGACTGGCTGACTGCACCCATGAGGCTTCACGCTGCCCTGAAAGTGAGCTCAGGACGCATGACAGCTGATATAGGTAGGAAGTATAAATAAGTCATTAATGAAGTGAAGATGCTAAATGCACATAAATGGCTAGAGAGTGAGTGAGCGGGGGAAAGACACTTACTGAGGATGCGAGCAAAGCCAAAATCACATAGTTTGATCACACCGGTCTTGGTCAGGAGAATGTTCTCGGGTTTGACGTCCCGGTGGATACACTGGTACACACACAGAAAGACCGACACTGTCAGAGATACATACACAAAACTCCCACTATAATAAGGTGGGGATTTTTTTAAAGACATCTTTTTTTAAAAAATAATAATCAAAAGGACAATAGAACCAATCTAGCAAGAATCTAGCACCAAAAGAGCTCAATAAGAGTCATTCCTTGTGTCCAAATTTGCAGTATTCATAAAATAGTAGGCAAAAAATACCCAGATGACCTACTGCTTCTGCTAAAATTCTAAAGTGTGCATCTCTTTACTTTCCCTAGAGGCAGCAGGAGCGCAGAACAAAAAAAAAAGACCAACGTAGTTTAGATTGCATTCATATTGCATCTGACATTACGGAGGTGTCTATTTGATGTCTGCATTTACATCTTAAAGTCATATTTTTTGAGAGTGTTTGCTCATCTGCAATACATCTATAGGATGTTTCCTATCAGATGTCAAATAGACGTGTATTAGATGTCTTTTAGATGTTTATGATGTTTATGAATGTATGTAAAAATGACATCATATCAACGTCTGTCAGATGTTTGTACACAGCAGATCTTTGGACAGCTGTCCTCAAACCAATACGCCCGTATAGGTAGTTTGTCAAAATTTCTAAAATACGACCCATCAGAGTGTATACTACAAGTTAATGGTAGAACATTGCGTTATACAATGATATGTAATCATGTGATCACACAATCGTGGGTTCGATTCCAGATAACGCACTTACTCATAAAATGTATATGCACTATAAATCGTGGTTTTGCACAATTTCTGTGAGTTAGGGGTTAGGTGTGGTCATTCGTTCACATTAGCCACCTAGTAAAATATTTATGAATTACCGTGAGATCGGTGTAAAAACTCCACACATTGAGCCTCATTCATGAAACACAAGCAGAATGATTTTTTGTGTAAATCATTCGTAAAGCCATTTTGACGTAAACTTTTGAATTCATGAAAATTTTTGTATTTTTAAAATGTTGGTCGGTACGAAAAAATGTACACCTGCTCCCGACCACGTGTAAATGGTGGGTAAAACATTCTCTCTGTTCTTTCTGGCAAACTGATGACACTGTATTGTGATGCACTGCCAAAATAATTACAAGTTCATTTCCCTTGCCCATTTTTTGATTTTTTTTTTCTTTGTAGTTGAGTTGATAACTGTAAAACGCAGCACTCGTCACTATTCACCCAGCCTTACATAGAGGAGGGGCGGGACAGATACCGACCAACCAACCTACTTGTGCAACAACCACCTACAACAATGGAGAAGTCAATATTACTGGTTACTGCTTTTTTATATTTAGTAAAATTCTTAAAAATTAGATACTAGTAATTCTTTGCCATGAATATCCAAATCATAGCAACTGTAGCATCTCAGCTAGAAAAAATGCTGTGCCACCAAAGCGTTTTCAAGCGCCACCAGCTGATCATTTTAAGAAGAGCGCCTTTGGTTGACACACGGTATTGAATATTTATTGTTAGGCATATGGCCTATTAGTATTTTTTGCATTTATGCAATATACTGGAGCCAAACCTGAGAAAGTAGACCAGAATATTCCACTGCGTTCCTGGACACGCAATTTGCGCAGCTGTAATTCATAGGCGGGGATTATGCTAATTGTGAATAAGCGTGCAGGAGCGCCCTATTTACAAATGATTGGATTTCATTAACATACACGTTTAACTACCAAATCGGACATTTACGAAGTGTTTGTGAATCCGTAGGACAGTTTTCAGGAAGGTCTTTTTTACGCACAAGGTTACTCAAAATGTACTCATATATTTACACAAGTTACATGAATGAGGCCCATTGCATTTAAATAAACACATATTTTGATTGGTAAGAAGTCATAAGTCATTTCATGATGACAGACGCAACATGACACTGTCATTATTTTTACGCCTGCTAGAGGGTGCTTAACTTTAAAACGTAAGTATAGGTTGTAATAAGGCTTGCACAAACGACCTATAGACCAATTATCAGTTTGTAAACATTCGGGATGTGCGCGCATAATGGTTGCAGAAAACAGCAGAGATAGCCTTTACGGCTTACACGGATATGGTACAAAACAGTTAAATTTAAAAAGATTATAAATTGTATTGATTTATATGTCATTTTCAAAATGTTTTCCACATATTACAAGAGCTTGTCACCCAGCAATAAGCCCTGCTATTCAACAAAATTGACGTTAGATAGTGGGATAGTGGGATTACAGATCCGAAACAGGGATGACTTTTGGGCGGAGCCCATCTGGTGACAGAAAATGGCGGTTTTCAAGTGGCAGTCTATGGAGCCATGGAATAAAGGAATAAAAAAGGTAAATTTGATTTTATACTTTAAAATTCTGACTTTATTCTTGCAATTCCGAAATTATATTCCACAGTTCTGATAAGCGAAAAAAACAAAACACATGCATAGAATAGAGTTTATATCCCACACTTCTGGCTTTTTTCCCTCAGAATTGACAAACTCACTATTTTTGAGTTAAATCGAGTTATAAAGTCCGAATTAGGAAATGTAAACTTGCATTTGTGAGGGAAAAAAAAAGAATTGTGAGATAAAATAAATAAATGTTATGTAAAAATGTTAAAAGTAATAGGTTTAAATAATATTTCATGCTGTAACTGCTGGGCTACTATAATACGTCCCCTATGAACAGCATATGTGAAAATTATGTAGACCTATTGTTTAAATCAAATTTATGCTTTAAAAGTAGAGTAATCATAGCAGTTTTCATCCATAGTATGTACGTTTAAACGTCTGCATTTAGCTTTAAATGGCGTCTTTGACGACAGTATTCTTTAAAAATTATATGCATTACGATTTTGACATCAAAAGGCACATTTTTTTCCCTCTTATTCCATGGATTTCACCCGTTTACCTCCACTTGTTACCAAGTGTTTTTCTGCAACCACTATGCGCACACAGCTGCAAGTGACGTAACTGTGACGTCTACTCCAAATTGGTCTATAGGGTTGTTTTTTGTTGGAGGACAGGCTCGGCGTGACGCATTTTGATAAAGTGCGCTAGGCGGTTTGTGAATCACAGCACACTGGGCAACTGAAAAATCCTGACCACTAATGCAAACTGAAGTCAGGGTCATGAGAGTTTAACAAACTTATTGCAAGACATTTTTTATCGTTAGTCGTTTCCTCCTCATTCCAAAAATGAGGTTCCTCAGTAGTGTGACTTTTCACAGTTGTCTGTAGCATTCATAAGTGACACACACTGGTAGACAGAAAAATTGAGTCTGGACATACTGACATTGTGTTTGTGACAGAAGTTCACGGCCTGTAGAGTTTGCCACACAATACTCTTGAGTTGTGCCTCAGGAACCCTAAAGAGAAAAAAGGACAAATGTTAATGTCAAACTTCTTGGATTATTGTGACTACAGATTAGCAGGATCTACTTGGCATAGTTGGCAGGATCTACCAACAGTTACATTATCTTGTTCTCTAAATATCAGTGCGGCTCCCATATATCTGCAGTAACCATGGGTCTGTAGTCACTGGCAACAAGTTCCTTTGTTTTGAGAAGCAGCTAAGGTTACGACTGAAAGGCCTTCTGGGAAAGAGAGAGAATGCTGGGCAGCCACAACCTTTGTGGTCTGACCAGTTTAGGAGCTCTAAATAAACAACAGCTAGATACAGTCTATAGAAGTCAGCATGAAATATAACATTCAAGAATCAAGAAATCCATCAATGAGACTGCATTGTGAAAAGTAGGAGAGGAGGGGTTGAAAAGAAAGAGCGATTGGTAAAGTCAGCCAAAAAGAAAGATGTTTTTAGGGCGAGACAAATTATTACATTTAAATTGAAGATTACAAAGGCAAACGAGTAGGAACGCAATGAATAGGGTTAGTTTTAATGTCAAGGTGATTTTAGAGATAACAGTGTTGATTAATCTAATGAACTGCAAATTAATTGCACATAAATTTTGGCTGAAAAATGACTCCCCAAAGGATATTTAAGAAGAAGAAGAAACATTTTCATTTAATACCGCATAAATAGTACAACAGTATAAAATGTTCATTATGTACAATGGTACAAAATGGAAACAATGAAAAAGCAAAAAAAAATTAAAGTGGGAAGGGGAAAATCTAGAAAAACTTGAAATACTCTTTACTATGGGTTAAGTATATCTCTATCTATCTATATATATATATATATATATATATATATATATATAAGGGGGAAAATGTGACTGACCCTCTGGGGTGTTTGTCCAGTTCATTGAGAACAGTTTGCTCACAGAACTCAAAAACCAGATGAAGTCGTCTCTTTCTCCTGAAGACCTCAAGCAAGTTTACCAGATTCACATGCTTCAGCTGCTACAAGGATTAAAAAAAATGTTTATGTGTAAGTGTGCAAATACTGCAAAAGGAACTGCAATAAATAAGCATACAATCTCCATATCTACCATCTACCTTCAGCATGCGGATTTCTCTCAGTGCGATCTTCTTGATGACCGGGTCATCTTCAGACTCAACAAATTTTTTAATGGCCACGATCTGACCGGTATCCCTGTGTCTGCATTTGAACACCACTCCGTATGAGCCCTCGCCGATCTTAGCCAGTTTCTCATACTTATCCATCTCACGGAGAGCATGAAGAGTTACATACTGCAAACAAACACACACACAAAGTCATACTGTATGGTGGGGAACAACTACATTTACATTTATATTTAGTCTTTTTGCAGACACTTTTATTCAAAGCGACTTACAAATGAGGACAATGGAAGCAATCAAAATCAACAGAAGAGCAACTTGGTGAATAGATGAATAAAGGTGAATAAATTAATTACATTAAACTTTATGAAGATACACTGCAGTATGTGGCCAAAAGTATGGACACCTGAACACCACTTCCACACACGCTATTAATTAAAAAAAAAAAAAAGAAAACATGGCCATTAATAGGTTGTTTTCTACAATATCAGTTCCATTCTCTCAGAAAAATAAAGATGTTGGAACTTGGCTGATTCGCTCCCATTTAGACAAAAGAGCATCAGTAAGCTCAAATGCTGCTGTTAGGTGATGGGGCCCGGATCACAGTGCAGATGAGACAAGTTCTTCCACATCAAAGACAAGGGCATTCAATGTTCTGAAACAAAAAAATATCTAAAATGTCACAGAATGGTGTATATTTATTTTGACACTAACACTTTATTTTGATGCTCCCTGTCTGAAATTCTGTTGACTATAAGTAATTTTTCCACTACATGCCGACTAACTCTCTTTAGATTATTAGTAGACTGCCAGGTTAGGGTTAGTAGAATAATTTGATATGTACAGTTGAGGTCAAAAGTTAAAATCCCCCTTTCAGAATTTGCAAAATGTTCATTATTTTACCAAAATAATAGGGATCATACAAAATGCATGTTATTGTTTATTTAGTACTGACCTGATTAAGATATTTCACATAAAAGATATTTACATATAGTCCACAACAGAAAATAATAGCTGAATTTATAATGACTCCGTTCAGAAGTTTACACCCCCTTGATTCTTAAAGGGGTCATCGGATGCGAAGTTCACTTTTACATGTTGTTTGAACATTAATGTGTGTTGGCAGTGTATGTACACAAACACCCTATAATGATAAAAATCCACCCAGTGTTTTTTTATTTAATCTGTAAAAATAATATCCCCTTTTCCAAATCAAGTCATTCTCAGCATCTTGTCTGTGTGACGTCACACCGACATAGGCTGCTCCCACGATAGTTGATTGACAGGGCCGTCTTACCTTACACCTGCCTTGAATGAGCAGTAACAGTCCGATCGCTATTGTTTCGATGCCAAGAATTGTTTCGTAGACAAGAATGGCTCCTAAGCGACTGAGGTGTTCTGTTGCTGGATATAATAATGAACATAGTGGTCATCATTTACTCCCGACATCTGAGCCGCTAAAGACGCAGTGGATGACTTTTGTTTGTGAAGGGAATGCGCCTCCCGATCTAAACAAATGCGTCTATGTTCACGCTAATCATACGTAATTTACCTTCACTTTCGCGGCTAAACGCAGCTAAAGCTGATTTTGACAAAGTAAAAAAAGTGTTTTTTACACTACCACTGAGAAATTTTAACCAAAGCATGTTATAGACTTTTCATAAAGACCCTAAAGAATCACATGAACTTGTGGAAAAAGGGCATCCGATGACTCCTTTAATACACTCACTGATGCTCCAGAAGGAAAAAAAAACAAAACAAAAAAAACACATGCATTAAGAGCCAGGGGATGAAAACTTTTGAACAGAATGGAGAATCTAATCTAATCTTCAAATGTTTAAAAAAGTTTTAACCCCGGCACTTAATGCATCGTTTTTTTCCTTCTGGAGCAGAGTTTGAATCTTCTGTAATAGTTGCATATGAGTGCCTCAGTTGTCCTCAGTGTGAAAAGATGGATCTCAAGATCATACAGTCATTGTTGGAAAGGGTTTCAAATACACAATAACGCTAAATACCAAAGAATTTGTGGGACCTGAAGGATTTTCTGAAGAACAGCAGGCGTTTAACTATTCAGAAAAACAATGGGCTTATGAACAACTATCACTAAACAAACAAACAAACAAAAACAAACAAACAGCTATGGATTAACACAGTATTAAAAATCAAGTGTATGTAAACTTACAAACTGAGTCATCTTTATAAATTCAACTATTATTTTCTATTGTGGACTATGTGTAAACATCTTTTATATGAAACATCTTATTCAGGTCAGTACCAAATAAACAACAACAAGCATTTTGTATGATCCCTCTGATTTTGGTAAAATAATTAACATTTTGCAGATTCTGAAAAAGTAATGTAAACTTTTGACCTCAACTGTGCTTGCAAAGTTAGTCAGTAGCATGTCTGTTGGGGGAAACTTAAAATAAAGTGTTAGCAGATATTAAGCAGACAGACTCCTAATACTCCAATAACTGCTAGTTGACATGGAGTTGGAAAGTTATGAAACATCAAAATAAAGTGTTACCATTTTCACTGATATTCCTGGAAGCTAAAGGTTTTTTTTTTGTTTGTTTTTTTTTGGGTAACCTGGTAACCCATATATATGATTGTTTTAATTTAATTGTTTTGTCTTCAGTAAAACAAGTCAATTAAGTATGTCAGTTACCTGACAAAACATTATGGACAGCTAAAGAAAAAAACATTAAAATAAAGTTTAAAAGTTCAATTACTATAATAATAAAACTTAAAAATAAAAAGGCCTTTATATTTCCAGTCCTATTAAAATAACACATTAAAGCACATGTTGGTCATTATTATTCCTAATATAAGTACTTTAGTTATTAACATATTCATGTACAGTCGTGTAGCTGTCATCTCAAAGCTTTTTTTTTTTATTTTATTTTATTTTTTGAATGCCTAATTAAATATTTATGAGAATCATTGGTTATTTTAATGAAATATGCTAACCGTTTATCATCTAAAAGTCTTACTATGCCACCATAAAAAATCGCAATGTTTCAAAAGCGAAAATGTGAATGTGAATTAAAAGCACAAATTTACATTGCCTGGTCACCTTACCTGAGGAACGACTCGTGTCAATTACAATTCCAAAACTCTTCTCATCTCCTCTATGTTAAAGAGTAACAGTGCTTCCTCTTTTGCTGTGAACATCGTTTCAGTGTTTATTAGAGTCGTAAATGTTCCTCATGAGCTCCAAACACGCAGTTCTTTTAGTTCAGTGCCTGCACTTTCCTGAGGCATTGTCTTTCAGAAAGCTGCATCCTAGTAACCATAAGCCGTCATTCCGGTAAAACGGTAAATTATATGGAAACGTCACTGGATATTCGTCGATTTATTCACTCCAGCGAGTCCTTTTAGAAGAGTTCTTACGCGCAGACGGCGTGAAGAAATAAAAGAGAAGTCCTGGCAGCACCTGAACGGATCCTCACCGCGCAAGGCAGGCGGGTCGGGCTCTAAGATGGTGTAAGTGATCGCTAAGCACTGTGACACAACCCTTCCACCTCTGTGAGGATTATATGGTATCTGTGTGCGCTAAATGGGTCTCTATAATATATAAGCTAACGTTACATTACAATTATTTACATTTATTTTCTCTTTTATACTGAAGTTTTCCAAATAGAGTTCAAGGTTCACCCTCAAGTGGGACGCCAGGGGGTGCTGGTTCACGGAAAGAAGCAGAAGAAGAAAAAAAAAACTTGCTTTAGTGTAATATTTATTGTAAGCGCTACACAAATTAGCTTTTCCTTTTTATTATTATTATTATTATTATTATTTTTTTTTTTTTTTTATTTATTTATTTTTTTTACAATTAGAAATAATATTTATAATAATTCTAACCCTAACCATCCCCTTACTTCTAAACCTAGGCCTAACTACACCTCAAAATGTGGTAATTTTCCAGAACAACGTGTGGTTGCACAGTAAATCTTGTAGGTATGTTAGTACATATTAAGTCATCTAATATAAAGTGTAAATTTACAATTATATTTGTGTATAATAATATAATATAATGTAATATAGTATTACACAATAGAAAACACACACACACACACACAAACCCTATGGAGTCTTAAAACATAGTTTTTTTTTTCTTTACAAAGTTTTTTTATGAGTCCTTTGCAAGGGGATCATCATGGTTGTCCTTTTTTTTAATCAAATAGTTCGAAAGCCTGTTTCAGCTAAGTGATATGATTTCTTGAGACTTCAGGCCAACATTATAAACGTGAACTAGACAAAATTACTAGATAACGTTTACATGAAAATCATTTAATGTAGGCTTAATCTATATTTCTAAAATTGGATCTGTCAAAGTGGTGGTTTCTGTTCAGATTTTTGGAGCATAATTTAGCCATTTGCACCATACTAGCATATTTCTAATTAAATATCTTTTAACTATGGCATACCAAATTAGCTTAAAATGCTCCCAGTGTTACTCTTCGTAATTGATTTTTTACTAGTAACATAATTTCAGTAGATACAGCTCTACAAGTAATTCCTACTAAGAATTGAAATTAAGAGCTTTCTAATTGTAATTGCTGAAATCTTGTGAGAAAAGGAGACATGAGACATAAACTAAATTTGACAGAAAATGTTTTCTGTTCATTTTTATGAAATTTGCACTGTCACCAAAATTTCAGATATTTCTGAACAGTGTTGAGTACAGTGTTATCTATTTACTTCAGCAATAGCCTTAAATTAAATATAGGATTAAAATTACCAAATAATTAAGCGTAGTTTAAAGGTCTTTTTCAAAAAAACAACAACAAAAAAAGTAAAAGAATAGTCTAGGGGTAGAAGAGTTGAAGAATTTTCCAGTAAGCATTAGCTTTGACACTTTCATGAGTATGAAAATAATCGCACACAGGTTCTGAGATTGCATGTTCACTTTATTCTGATTCACGCTGCAGTTTGAGTTTGTGGGCTCTAGAAGTGTGTGCTGGTGCAAGCGATTTCTCAGGTTTAGAGCCTGGTTTCCTTGGCTATAGTATGTGAGAAAGTTTGCAAGTCAGTGTTTCCTGTACCCACAAACACAAACGGTGCTAAACTAGGTTTGACCCTGTACCACATTACCTCAGGGAAGACTAAAGGATTACATTCAGATATATACAGAAGCTATATGAGGGATTTATTTTTTAGAAAACAAAAGATGTTACAAGTATTATTTATTTATTTCTGAATTGAAGATGCAGATCTATATGCCAAGTAAAAGTTAAAAAACAAACAAACAAACAAAAACTTCAGGTTAAAATACTTCATCCTAAAAACTGTCTGTTTGCATGCATATGGTGATGTTAAATAGCAATAAAATAGTAGTATTAGGTAAATAACAAGTACTTAAATTTGCATGTATGAAACTAGCAGATAATTAAGGGCCACAAGGGGGCGCCAGAAACACATGAAAACGGATGCTGTCAAAACATTAAAGCTTTATTAGCTTTATTTAAAGAATAATATTTCATTTATCCACTACTTATGCACAGAAAAGACAATATATGTCAATTATAGAGATTAGTTTAATTTTCTTGCTACTCACATTTAAAATAAACCAAGCACGTCCAAATGAAAACACCACGTACAGCGCTTTTACAGAATGTTTATTGCTTTATTAAAACGCATGGTGGAATTATTTTTCAATGCAGTATATGACACTGTAGATTCCCTTTGACTCAGTGTATTTTCCTAAGTGAGATTAGCATGCAAACGTCTGGTTGCTATAGTATTGCTATGGAGCGTTGTGCAGCTTGATTAATTAAAACAGAATTCTTTTAGCTCTTTCGGCACAGTGAAGTCCTTGTTAAATTTGTATTTGGCTCGCATGTGCCTAACAATTCACATCTATTCAGCCGCTTCAAAACATTTGATACAGACGCCAGAAAGTAAACAGCAAAGTGGACATCAGCTCACCGCATGACACAAATGTGGCCTTGATAACAGTGTTCTGTTGTGAAGCCGTCAGGTTCGGTTTGGGAGTGTGTTTATGCAATAGAAAGCATTCCAGTATGTCTGTCATCATCTTACCTTGGCAGTCATTTAAAAAGGTGTGTGGTTAGTTTGGCCAGACGTTAGTGTCATGCCCATGTTATTTACCTGTCTGTCCTTTCACTCTGTGTCTGTGTGTCTTCCAGAAGCTGTTAAGGGCTTCCTGACCAGTATAAGAGAAGTGCTGTGTGAGGAACAGATTTCAGAGAGTCTGTTAGCCTCATTTCCTGGGCGGAGAGCTTTCGACTCTAGTGAAGCAACAGCAACTCGAAAGGAGAGCGAGTGAGTGAGCTTGAGTGGTGGAGAGAAGTTATTGGAACGTAAAGCTCTCACAAATCATTTTGTCACCAGCAAGCTCTGACAAGCGAGGAGAGGGAGTGTGTTACAAGAGGGAGCTAATAAAAAGAGTGCTGTACGAGAGAGAAGGAGGGTCTGAAGGACTTTTTTTTTACTCAAGACTGAGGTCAAAAGGCATAAAAGTGGACAAACAGGAGAGAACAAAGACGAGAAGAGAAGGGGGGAAAAAGGACATTTGCTGTCACTGCTGCGGTTCACACGTTTACTGCCTGGGTACTCATGGACGGTTCATTTCTTTCGCTCTTTTTGTTTACTCCATCTGTCACTCGAGACTCATGGGTTGGACGTGGTTAGTTTGATTTTCCTGACACATTACATCATCGGGGCCAAAACGTCAGGGTATTTTCCGAGAGGATCTGTTTTCCTTTCAATTCCTCTCAGTGAAATGTGTGTGAATGTGTGCTGGGGTGGGAGGGAAGCTGTGTGTTTGGTTAGCCATGTCAGTGAATCTTTCCACTTGTCTTTGTAGTGGGAAAAGTTTGTTTGGAGAAAAAATGAGTTTATAGCCTGAAAAAAACCCCACTTATTTTTATTCAAACTCTGAGCGTCTATGCGTCTTTGCCATGTTTTGGGTGGTTTACAAAGCAGGTCTCTTCCTAACATGATGTTTGCATGTTAAATGAAGTAGTTTCATACTCTGCAAGTCATCGTTACTGTTATCTGATTATCCTAATGCTTCCGGAAAATCAGTCTCACCAGCAGAGGAAACCTAATGTTGTAAAAGCTAACTTTTGAGGAAATCTGAGCTGGACACGTCCCTTTGTCTTGTTACGAACGCAGCATGCCGCTGGATGGGGTTGTCTGGTTTAGTCAGTTAACAGGTCTTCTTTAGTGGTTTTTGTGTGAGATGACAAAGCATCGGCTGAAGCATCAAGCTCAGAGGGGTGGAAAGCCGTGAGTAGCGAGGAAAGTTAGTGAGCAAACACGCTTACAGACGTGTCATTGTATCTAGACCTCTGCGTGTTTTCACAGCGGGAACCATCCAAGACTAGAGGAGAGAAAAAGAGTCAGTCCAGACGCATGGACTCGAACAAGCATTTCTGTGTGCGACTGCCAGCAGCGAGCCGGCGATAAAGTTGTGTGTGTACGTGGGAATTTTTTACTGAACCTTACGCTTAGACGCAAATGTATAAGTGCATGTCAGTGATTGCCGGCGTTCAGGTGTAGACTAGCGATCGCATAGTCTTTGTGTGCTTCTAAGCTCGTTTATGTAAAGAGTTGTTGTTCCATTCGGCCAAACTGCACCTGGATGGACCTCTGGAACAGGTGAGGCGTCAGGAATTTCCCCTATTAGACAGACATCAGCTGTTTTCTTGGCTTTATTATTCAAGGTGCTTTCCAGAATCATCATCAGGCAGCATCACCTCTGCCGTGTCAGCTCTGCGTCAATCACAGACTCTCTCCTTACCTAAAGACAGTTCGGGCTCATATTTCGGCACCATGAGGTTGGCTTGCTTGGTACTGACGACCCTGTGCATGGTGGCTAGAACGGGAGGAATGTCCACGTGCAAAACTCTGGACCTGGAGGTGGTGAAGAAGAAGCGGATAGAGGCCATCCGCGGTCAGATTCTCAGCAAACTGCGCATGGCCAAAGAGCCCGAATCGGAGATAGACGACGATGGACAGAAGATCCCAGATGACATGCTTTCTTTGTACAACAGCACTGTCGAACTGAGCGATGAAATGAAGATGAAGCCCGTTTCTGTTCAGGCTGAAGATGAAGATTACTTTGGCAAGGAGGTGCACAAGTTCGTCATCCGACAAGGTAAGACATGTCCTTAGAAGTGTCCTTTTTTGGACTTCTTTAGAGACATAATCTAACATCACGTCCTATGTATTCACGTCAGCATACTGTGGTGAAACATTTTTCTGTAATAATCATTTTATAACTATAATTATAACTGATCTATTTTCCAGGCAACAATTTCTTACATGTCTCTGCTAGTCTCATGTCTCTCATTTCAGTTTATTTTACATACTGAAGTAAGGTGAACTCAAAATTTTGTCATTTATTTGTTTATTTAGTCACTTATTTAAGTGAAAATAATACAAATATTGCCCTATGTCGTGAGTGCATCTGCGATATATGTTACCTATAAGGCAATAGATCATTTTCATGTACATACGTTTTAAGTTTATAACATATATAAAATTCCCATAGTAAAATTTCTATGTTCGTATGCTATTAACATATATAATTATTTTTATATAATATAATACGCAATCAGCAATCATATGTCAACCATATACAGTAATCAACATTTGAAGTGAATCAAAACCTTTCATCAAAGTTGTCCTAAAACCAAAACAATACCTTTTCTTTTCTTCTGACAACTTTGATGAACTTTTTTGTGTGTGAACATCTTTATTAAAACAAATCTATGTTTATTATTATTATTATTATAAATATCTATCTTTTAGATTTACTTATATAACACTGACATATACTGATAAATTTTAGGATATACATTTGTATAAAAATGTATAACACATACAAAAACATACATATTGTCAACAATCAGTACAATCATATTGGCTATTATATCTAATAGGTTTTTATGTATGTTTTAACTTCCTGTGACAATATATTTCATATACGGAAATGTAATATATGTACATATATTACATGCGCATATGGGTATTTGGTAAGTAGCCATTTAATTAAGTGGAGTAGTATACAGTCATCTAGTCATTACAAAAATAAACCACTTAATAGTGATACGCCCTTTTATTCTTCATTATCCTTTATGTATTTTCTTTAAAGAAACAGGAGTGTCATTCAAGTATTAAAAGCACTTGGTCTGTTTTGAAAAGCTCTCGTAGCTTTGTGTTCCCCTCATTTCTCTCATGCATTCATTTCAGACCACCCTCATGCATCCACTAGGGGAGCTAGGCAGGATTTCATTGGGCTCAGATACTGTGCGTTGCCCTCCGACTATCTGTGGTATTTTAATAGCCTAGTTGTTTTTGCTGTTGTGTTAGATTGTTAAACTCGAAGCTTTAACAACAAGTTCTTGCTAGGGAGTGAGCATTTTGCGCACACTTCTCTCTGTTCGTTCTGAGCAGTCAGTTTGTTTGATCATTCTTATCAAGCTGGGGGTTTTTTCACAGTGTTTGTCTCGTACCTGTTCTGTTGTTAATGCATTGCTACATCTGTTTTTTAATGGGGACATAACTTCACATTTGATGCTTACCACCCATTTGCTTTCATCCCTGACTCTTTGTTCCTCTTTAACCACTTCAAACACGTCAGACATAAACATCAGGCCTGTGATCCGATACGCGCCGTGAATAAAGACCTCCGAGGAGATGGGGCATGCTCGAAGGATGAAAACCAAAGACAAAGAGAGACAGAGAAATATGGGCGAGAAACTGTTGATAAGGGTAGACGAGTCAGATTCGCTGTCCTTCTCACTAATTCTGTTTTCTTTTTGTGTTTTCCTCTGGGGATAGGGGCTTTCCTGTAACTGAGCTGTCTATTCTGTGTCTTTTACTGGTTCTGTCTTCTCACTCTATTTTTGACAGGCCCATTTGACAGCAAAGAGGGTTGCTTGTTTCTGAGGTGTGACTAAGATTTAGAGGAAATAGTCCTAAATAACAAAGTTGAATTCCCCCTTTTTGCAGTTTGCCTCATGGGACAAAAGTCCTCTGTATGTTCTCGTGTTTGCATAAGGCTTCTTACATTTGTTTAAGGTGGAATACATTTTAATAAATCATTACGTCCTGACGCAAGGCCTCCCACACTCAGTATTTACAGTCTGTAGTACTGTAGTAATTGCTTACTTTGGCGAGACAACATTGCACAAGAATTAACTGATGCACAGTTGTGAAGCAATTCTAAAGTCGAAACCGCAATTGTGCATGAATGATTAGATTTTTACATTTGCTGAAGAAATCTGTGCTTGCTTACACTTCATTTTGATAGTCAACTTTAGAAATTCTGTTGACTATCTTAAAGGAGAAGTCCACTTCCAGAACAAAAATTGACAGATAATGTACTCACCCCCTTGTCATCCAAGACGTTCATGTCTTTCTGTCTTCAGTCGTAAAGAAATTATGTTTTTTGAAGGAAATATTTCAGGATTTTTCTCCATATAATGAACTGATATGTTGCCCCGATTTTGAACTTCCAAAATGCAGTTAAAATGCGCCTTCAAATGATCCCAAATGCGGTTGTGAACGATCCCAACTGAGGATCTAGTGAAACGATTGTTTATTTTCATGAAAATAATACAATTTATATACTTTTTTAATGCCAAATGCTTGTCTTGTCTTACTCTGCTTGAACCGTTTTACATTTTTTGTTAAGGGTGTTTGATCTACTTTGCATATTCAATTTGCAAAGACTGAGTCGGTACTTCTACAGCCATGTAGGCTGATTTTGAAATGATTTTTGAAGTTGAGGGAGGAAATACGATTGGAGTTTACACAGAGTTCAGGGAGAGCAAGACAAGACGAGCGTTTGAGATCAAAAAGTATTTAAATTGTATTTTTATAATGAATATAACCGATCGTTTCGCTAGATAAGACCCTTCTT
>JAHKKF010535039.1:0-17936 GCA_019740295.1 Labeo calbasu | reverse complement strand
ATTCTGACTCAAGACAGTTAGGGTATGTCGAAAAACTCCAATCGTATTTTCTCCCTCAACTTCAAAAATCATTTCAAAATCATCCTACATCGCTGCAGGAGTACTAACCCAGTCTTTGCAAAGTGAACATGCAAAGAAGATCAAACACCCTTAACAAAAAAGGTAAAACAGCGATATATGACGATTCTGAAGTTGAGGGAGAACATGAGATGGGAGTTTTTTCGACAAAACAGTCCAGGCAGAGTAAGACAAGACGAGCGTTTGGCATTAAAAAGTATGTAAATTGTATTATTTTTATTAAAATAAACAATTGCTACGCTAGATAAGACCCTTCTTTCTCAGCTGGGATCGTTTACAACCACATTTGGGATTGTTTGAAGCCGCATTTAAACTGCATTTTGGAAGTTCAAAATCGGGGCACCATATCAATCCATTATATGGAGAAAAATGCTGAAATGTTTTCCTCAGAAAACATAATTTCTTTCCGACTGAGGAAAGAAAGACATGAACATCTTGGATGACAAAGGGGTGCGTACATTATATGTGAATCTTTGTTTTGGAATTGGACTTCTCCTTTAACATTTTTAGTGAGCTTAATTTGGTTATAATATTTGAAAACTTGTGTCTACCAAATCAAAGACATAATAAATCATATAATAAATCTTTTAAATTATTTCAGAATTTGACCTTTTTATGAAATGGCAAGGATAGTTCATGTTGTGGAACACATCAACCAGAAACAGAAACAAATTGTTATTTCAAGATAATTGTTTATTTGATTTTTTTGTACGGATTGTATTATTTTCTTTATCTTGTTCGCTCTCATGTGTCATTGACCTATTTAGTGTGAACACATTCTGTTGTCTGTTCTAAGTAGAATGATTTTTCTTCACAGCAAAAAAGTTATCCCGCACTTATAAAACTGCACTTCCACTGTTATGTCATTTTATGTCCTGATTTTTTCCCCCAGACAGCCCGTTCAGACAGTCAGATTTGATTTGTAATTTCTGTCACCCAGCTGGTGCTGATCAGCCTGTGAATGCTGGAGGTTATGAAACTATAATATCTCTCATTTGTTCCATATTTCTAACATCAGTCATAAATGAGATCTATATTTTCAGATCTAGCTCACTGACTTACATCATAACTTCCCCCTTTGGCTGTACTTTGATTGTTTATATCCATTTGTCTCACATGGGGAGATACATCAACAAACCCTAGAAATTGCATATGTATTGCAGTTTTGACATTCCATTCATTTATTTGTAAATGAATGGTTAAATCATTCTGCCATTTGAATTTGAAATTTAAATTGTAATTCAAACCCGGAAATAAATTAGATTTTTTTTCCCTACTAAATTTATTTTCGGTTTATAAGCTTTTTTTTTCATTTCAAATACAGTAGTCATTTCAACTCTTGAGCTATATGATGGATCGATTGATACTTTTTGGTTACTTCATGTTTATGGTTTTTCCACTTCAGATTTTCATGTTTAATTTAATGTATTACTGTTTCTTCGTAATTGTGAAATTTGCTAGTATGAGTCCATTTTTCTCTGTATAGATAGACAGATTGACAGATAGATAAATGGAGGTTAAATGGAGCGAGGGAGAGAAGAAAGAGAGACATGGTACATTGACAGACTAAGAGAACGAGTGAAACAATAAAAATTGTGCTGACGCTGAATTTCATGTCTATAATAAAAGCGAAAGGGAGGGGTCAGAGAGAGGAGAGGTTAAAATAAGGATGATGACGGGGGGAAGGGCCCGTTTGATTGTGGCACCGGCATGATCTTACTGCACCGCCACAAACAGGAAGACACCAATATGTTAAAATGGAAAAGAAGATATAGCATAAAAAGAGCAGAGGGAAAGACAGAGGAGAGAAAAGGTGGAATGAGGGAGGAACGAGAGAGGAGAGGGGAGATGATGGATGCGCTGCTCTCATTTTGTGCCCCCTAACGAAGACTCTAATTAGTGTTTGTGTAATTCTGCACTGTCTTCACTGCCTGCTCATCTTAATTAACTACATTCATCTTCACCTCCCTTCTCTCTCTCATTCTATCCCTTGCTCTCTCCCATTGCTCTCTTAAAAATAACGCCGACTGACTGCGTCCCACCTGGAGCAGATCTGCTTTTACAGTACCTACCTCCTCTCTCTCGCACTTGTTTTCTCTCTGTGTGTCAATAAAAGTTTAATTGGTATTATTTTAAGGGATTGCAATACTCCCAAAGCATTTAAGTATTTGCTTATACGAGTGTATGATGAATAATAAGAGTAAATGAAGGAAAATGTTACATGAGGACTATGAATATATAATACATCACAAGTGCACAAGTTGTACATGAAACCATTATTCTTTATTTGATTGTGTCTTATTTAAATTGAATGAGGAAAAAGATAAAATATCATTTATTTTTTGTGCATCTAAAATATTAAGTCTCTTTCCGTTTTGCCCGTCATTTAGAGCACTTTGATAATTTATTCCTTTGTTTTCCCTGGAATTTTGTGTGTGCTTTTATCATTATTAAGCTGTGATTGCTGACTCTGTACTTGCTCAGATTTGTCTTTGGCAAGAGTCCTAACAGTAATGAGACACGCTGCCAATTTGTGCTTTCGTTTTAGGGGCTGGAAGCTGTTTAATTTGCTTTGTGTTTGGGGTTTAATTTTCCGTATGTTTCCATATGGATATTATGTTCCACATACGTGCTTTCAGTTAATAATGTTAGCGTTTGATCCATAGGCATTTTGAGGGTGTAAAATCACAGTAATATTGCACTGAATTTAAAACGTCTGCCGTGTCAAAGTACTACTCAATTAAAAGTTATTGTATCTAATCAGAATCATTCTTAAGTCAAAGTGAAAGTAAAAAAAAGTAGACTTCACTTAAAAGCATACATCTTTGTCTGGCAAGAACAAGAAAGTATTGAATAATAGTTGTTTTTCAGCTTCTAATGTTTCCTAAATGTTCTTACAGTATTACATGATACACATTTACAAATTTCACTTGGAGGCAAAGCTGCTGAATGAGTTCACTTCCAGAACAAAAATTTACAGATAATTTACTCACCCCCTTGTCATCCAAGAAATTAGGTTTTTTTGAGGAACATTTCAGGATTTCTCTCCATATAATGGACTTCAATGGTGCCCCCAAGTTTGAACTTCCAAAATGCAGTTTAAATGCAGCTTGAAATGGCTGTAAAATAACGATCTGTCATTTTCTTAACAAATTGACAATTTATATACTTTTTAACCCGTGCAAACTCTGTGTAATCCGGGTCAAGACAGTTAGGGTATGCTGAAAAACTCCCATCTTATTTTCTTCTCCAACTTCAACATCGTCCTACATCGCTGCAGAAGTTCCGACCCAGTGTTTACAAAGTGAACATGCAAAGAAGATCAAACGCCCTTTACAAAAAAAGGTAAAACAACAATGAAGGTGGAGAAGAAAACGAGATGGGAGTTACTGACCCGGATTACACAGAGTTCGCATATGCATTGCGGAGAATAGACAAGACGAGCATTTGAGGTTAAAAAGTATACAAATTAAATAACCGATCGTTTCACTAGATAAGACCCTTCTTCCTCTGCTGGGATCATTTAGAGCCCTTTGAAGCTGCATTTAAATACATTTTGGAAGTTCAAACTCATGGGCACCATAGAAGTCCACTATGTGGAGATAATTCCTGAAATGTTTTCCTGAAGAAACATAATTTCTTTATGAAGAAAGAAAGACACGAACATCTTGGATGACAAGGGGGTGAGTAAATTATCTGTAAATTGTTCTTCTGGAAGTAAACTTCTTCTTTAATGTGTACCAGTCTAGTAGGATTTTTATTCCACGCAAAGCTGCTATTGCTTTTTATTAGGTGAGCATGCAGTTATGTCGAAATGTTTCGATGTGATAATGAGAAGGTAGGTGGTAGGTGTGTTGTGTGATCTAAGGTTGTCACTGAAGTTCACTGGAATATGTGTTCATGAAATCCAGGCTTTTTCCCCTCTCTCTTTCTCTTTTTCTTAATTGATTCACTTATTACGGTTGATGTGACACATGATATGACATCAGTTTAAAAACAACAGTGTTGCTATTCATCTTAACCACATCGCTTCAGCTCTTGAAGGCTGTGTGGGGTTGCTTGAGGGTTAACTCTGATTAAAGTTAGACAGTGAAATAACACTACAGCAATGTTGTTGTACATTTCTTGTAGGCATGTTTCCTCACTGTAAAAAAATGTATATATAAGCTAGCATTTTGTTTTGTTTTATTGTAAAAACACACAGATCAAGCATAACATTATGACCACTGTCCTAATATTGTGTTGGTCCCACTTTTGCTGCCAAAACAGCCCTGACCTGTCAAGTCATGGACTCCACTAGACCCCTGAAGGTGTGCTGTGGTATGTGGAACCAAGATGTTAGTGTGAGTCCTTTAAGTCCTGTAAGTTTCGAGATGGAGCTTCCATGGATCGGATATGTTTGTTCAGCACATCCCACAATTGCTCAATTGGTTTAAGATCTGGGGAATTTGCAGGCCAAGTCAACGCCTCAAACTCTGTGCCCCTCAAACCATTCCTGATCCATTTTTGCTTTGTGGCAGGGTGCATTATCCTTCTGAAAGAGGCCACCGCCACCAGGGAATACTGTTTCCATCCATGAAAGGGTGTACATGTTCTGCAACAGTTCTTAGGTAGGTGGTACGTGTCAAACGAACACCCGCATGGATGGCAGGACCCCTTAGTTTCCCAGCATTGAACACTGCCCAAGGCATCACACTGCCTCAGCCGGCTTGCCTTCTTTCCATAGTGCATCCTGGTGCTGTGTGTTGCCCTGGAAAACGATGCACACGTATCCTTGCATGTAAAAGAAAACATGATTCATCAGACCAAGCCACTTTCTTCCATTGCTCTATGGTCCAGTTCTGAAGCTCACATGCCCACTGTTGGCACTTTTTGCGGTGGACAGGGGTCAGCATGGGCACCCACACTGGTTTGAGGCTATGCAGCGTCATACGCAACAAACTGCGGTGCACTGTTTTCTGACACCTTTCTATCAGAACCAGCGTTAACTTCTTGAGCAATTTGAGCTACACTTGCTTGTCTGTTGGATCGGACCACACAGGCCAGCCTTTGCTCCCCACATGCATCAATTAGCCTTGGTTCACCACTGTTCCTTCCTTGGACCACTTTAGAATCTGATCACTGCAGACCAGGAACACCCCAAAAGAGCTGCAGTTTTGAAATTGCTCTGACCCAGTTGTCTAGCCATTACAATTTGGCCCCTGTCTAACCCCTAAAATCCTTACGCTTGCCCATTTTTCCTGCTTCTAACACATTTACTTTGAGGACAAAACGTTCACTTGCTGCGTAATATATCCCACCCATTAACAGGTGCAGCGATGAAGAGATAATCAGTGTTATTCACCCCCCTCCAGGATTTTTCTCCATATAGTGGACTTCAATGGGGATCAGCGGAAGGTCCAAATGGCAGCTTCAAAGCACTCTACATGATCCTAGCCGAGGAATAAGTGTCTTATCTAGTGAAAAGAACGGTCATTTTCTAAAAAATATAAAATAACAATGTATATCATTTTAACCACAAATGGTTGTCTTGGACAAGCTCGACTTCACACATTACATAGTCACGTTGGAAAGGTCATGATGTAGGCGGAAGTACCAACCCAGTGTTTACAAAGTGAATGTGCAAAGAAAGTGAAATGCCCTTTACAAAAAAAAAGGTAAAATAATGATGTCGGATGAATTTGAAGTTGGAGAAGAAAATGAAATGGAATTTTTCACCCTACCTTACCTTTTTGAACCAAAGTACACAGAATTGTAAGTCACAGACTCGCATCGCAGAGCTGGTGCAAGATGAGCATTTGTGGTTAAAAAGTATATACATTTTTATTTTTTTTTAGAAAATGACCAATCATTTTGCTAGATAAGAGCCTTATTCCTCAGCTGGGATCCCGTGGAGCCCTTTGAAGCTGGATTGAAACTGCAATTTGGACCTTCAACCCATTTATCTCCATTGAAGTCCACTATATTGGAGAAAAATGGAATGTTTTCCTCAAAAACATTAATTTCTTTTCGACTGCAGAAAGAAAGAAATGAACATCTTGGATGACATTGGGGTGAGTAAATTATCAGGAAACTTTATTCTGTAAGTAAACTAATCCTTTAAATGCCACAACCAGTTGACGGACCATCTGAAGCACGTGGAACACAAAAATGACAAGAAATGGCTGGAATAAACAGTTCCAATCTGATTGCCGGGGTTCCTGCACAATTTCCAGGAGTCAGGATGGCCAGATGTGTATCAGTATGTTGATAAACTGTGTTTACAAGGTACCGGTATTATTGTGATTTTACATTTTCCCAGCCTAATTGGATTGAGAGAATAAACAATAATTTGGTTCATCAAATGTTTATGCAATCATTCCAGATGCACATTAACCCAACTGTTCTTTAATGGTTTCCTACGAAAGAGTCATAAAAGTGTCATAAGCTCAAGCGAGAGAGCAGTTCCACATATAAAGACTCAAGTGACTGTCTAAACAATATTATAATGCATTCTGATGGGCATTACAGGAAGCATAAAATCACAACATGCTGTTTTAAGTGGAAAAACTGTGAATCATCATTTATAAGAAATGTCAGTGCAATTTATGAGTCAGTGCGTTTTTGCCGAAATAATAAGTGAACAGTCTCAAGTAGGAAAACGCACACATCATTTTTACTTCTGAAAAGCTTCATTTTCCATCCTAACTAAGAGCATTTGAAGATATTTTGGCTTTACAGCTGTGCAGATGATGTAGATCTCACTGCCGCCCACCAACCCTGTGATGTGACGGCCCAGTGAGACCAGCACACTCAACACAACAGCTGGGAGATGATGCTATAAACTGCCATACAAATCTCAAGCTGCACGGCAGTGTGCAATTATCATCAGGGTCATTGTCACACATCCACTGCATTTTTTTAATTGAAAAAACTATAAACGTCTCAAGCTGATAAACGATGAAAAGGAAGCACTCAGCGGCCATTCAGAGGGATGAAGAGAGAGCAGGAGAGAGTCGATGGCGTCCGGTGAATGTGAGCAGAGTCACCGTCTCATATTGGCCAATCAGTCAACCTGTCTGACAGTTATTGCGTTAAGCAGCCAATCAGATTGCTCAGCCTCTTTGCCTGGAGGCTGAATAAACAGGAAACGGTGTGATCACTTGTGGAAGTAGGACGTGGCATACTGACACAGCTGGTGAGAAGTGCAGACCTGGAACACATTGGAGAAAATTACTGTTTATCTGTAAAACAGAACGAAGCGAACGTAAGAGCCTAATCTTTAAAATCTGCTTTGTTTTAACACCTTAACTACCAGAGTTTTGTGGAGTTTCTGTAGTTTTAAGGCCATCTATATCTTTTTTCATTCTTTCTTGCAGATTTATTTAAAATGCACATTTTTTGTAAACATCAAATTTATTGGTAATTTCTCCTTCAATACAGATTTTTGTTTAATTAAAAGGTTAGATGACATTGGAAAGTCCCGCCCCCCAAAACAACCTAAAACTGATAGCAAGTAAATGGTTAATGGTTGTGACATAACTGTTTAAATTATTTCATAACAACAAAATACAGCAAAAATAATATATACGTTCTATTTAATTTTTTTTTTTTAAAGAAATTAATACTTTTATTGAGCAAGGATGCATTAAGTGGCAGTAAAAACCTTCACTCCTTTAAAAAACAACAACAGTTTCCACAGAAGTATTATGCAGAAATACTGTTTTGGACATCAACAACAATAAGAAATGTTTCTAAAGAAGCAAATCAGCATATTAAAATGATTTCTGAAGGATGTGACACTGAAGACTGCTAAAAATTCAGATGTGCCATCATAGAAAAAATACATATATTTTAAAATATATTCAAACAGAAAACATTTTAAGAGGTAATAATTAAAAAATAATAATAAATAGATGAATTAAATTTGCAACTGATCTAAAACCAGTTTATCAATATGAGATGTTTTCAAAGCTTTTTTTTTTTTTTTTTTTTGAGGAGCCGTTCAGAAATTATCAGGAAAGAAAACGAGTTAAAATATTTTAAGGGATATTTCAAAAAATAATACAATAACACTTTACAATAAGGTTTCATTTGTTAATTACTTAAAATGAAATGTTAATTTTTGGAAATTCTAAAGCATTTATTTATTATTTAAACAGCTATTATTATAAATAAATATTAGATATTAATTTGTTTAATACAAATTTTTACATTTACTACTACATTCTTTAAATCAAAAGTTGTATTGGTTGACATTAGTTGAAGAACCTAAGCTAAGATGAAATAACAATAAACAGTTGTGTTTTTATTTAACTAATGATTAATAAATACTGTAACAAACGTATTGCTCATTTTTAAAGCCTTAACATGCTGTATGTTAACATTAACTAAAGTATTACCAAAAATATTATAACAAAACAAAATATGTTTGTTATTAGACATTCCAATGTTACTAATATTTGTCACACACATTATATAATAATTCTACCTCATCAAGCTTACTTTCATAGCAGCTAACTGTAATGAAATATGGCTGGTAGACAGTATTCTTGTGCACGCTCTGTCTTTACCACACACACAACCTTGCGTGACAACCTCACTCGTGCCTAAAGCTATCCGGTCTCTTAAGGGCACATGAACGCGAAATACTGTGCTGCTCACTCTCCCTTCTCTCAACACACTCACTTCGTCTCTCTCACACACACACATATGCAGACATAGTCGATTCACATGTGTTGTTATGGTGTGAACCGCTGACCCAGGCTTTTAGAGAGCAAGGAAAGGATGCTATTGCAGTGAAGGGCACGACTTCTCACAGTAATGTTTCAGCACCGGTCCTGAGTGTAATATTTTAAGCACTAAACTTAACACACACAAATACACACATTTGAGATTAGAGTTGCGTAAGAAAAGAGTGGGTTCGTTGACTTTGAAAATAAGAGTTTGTGATTTGATGGTGAAATACAAATAATTTTTTTGTGTCTGTAAAGCAGTGTCCCAGAACTGATCACTACTTCAAATAGATGATTTTCTCTCAGAAAGAGAATTTTGTTAAAGATTTTGTTTTATATGATGATAATATATAAAATAATATATATATATATACATATATATATAATAATATACACTACCAGTCAAAAGTTTTTGAACAGTAAGATTTTTAAAAATGTTTTTAAAGAAAAAGTACAGCAAAAACAGTAAAATTTTTGAAACATTTTTATTATTTAAAATAACTTTTCTATTTGAATATATTTTAATTTAATGTAATTTATTCCTGTGATTTCAAAGCTGAATTTTTAGCATTATTCGCCAGTCACACTTCCTTCAGAAATCATTCTAATATTCTGATTTGCTGCTAAAAAACAAAACAAAACAAAAAAACATTTATTATTATTATTATTATTATTATTATTATTATTATTATTATTATATTGAAAGCAGCTGAGTATAATTTTTTCAGGTTTCTTTGATAAATAGAAAGTTCAGAAGAACTGCATTTATCTGAAATAGAAATCTTTTGCAACATTATAAATGTCTTTATCGTCACTTTTGATCAATCTAAAGCATCCTTGCTAAATAAAAATATTAATTTCTATAATTTCTCCCCCTAAAACAACAACAACAACAACAATAATAATAATAATAATAATAATAATAATAATAATAATAATAATAATAATATTAATAATAATAATAATAATTATTATTATTATTATTATTATTATTATCATTATTATACTGACTGCAAGCTTTTGAATGGTATAGTGTATAATGTTACAAAAGCTTTTTATTTCAGATAAATGCTGATCTTTGGATATTTCTATTCATCAAAGAATCTTGAAAAAATGTACTCGTTTGCTGTTTTAAATATTAATAATAATAATAAAAATGTATCTTGAACAGCAAATCAGCATATAAGAATGATTTCTGAAGGATCATGTGGCACTTAAGACAGGAGTAATGATGCCAAAAATTTTGCATTAAAATTACAGGAATAAATTACATTTTAAAATGTATTCAAATAGAAAACAGCTATTTTAAATAGTAAAGCTTTTGATTAAATAAAACAATTAAAAAAACATTAAAAATCTTACTGTTCAAAAACTTTTGACTGGTAGTGTATACATTTATTATATACAGTTATTTATATGTTGATATTATTTATTATTTAGATTTTTACTTGTGTAATAAAAAATAACTAACTACAATGCAAAACTTTAAATTACATTACATATTATATTTTGTTATGCCAGTTTTATTTATTATATATTTTTATTAACTTTATTTATTTATTACATTTAATAACATTTAGAAGAAACTTTAGCTAAGTAATAATAATGAAATACAATAAACAGTAGATTGCAAAAAATGTTTACATTCTTTGTAATGTGTTTTTAGTATTCAAATAGATTAACAGTTTTCCCATTTAACCATATTACAAACAAACACAAAAGCAGAAATAAGTTCTATTCTGAATAAACGAATAAATAAATATTTGTAGACAGACATGAAAACACTTTAAAGTGCGTGTAAAGCAATATTTTGCTAATGTGTTCAAAGTTTGCCACACTACAGAAAAACGTTATTAACCACGCAGCCAAATTTGAATGACGAAAAAAACGGTAAGTAAATAAAAAGAATTCTCTCCTCTCAAACGCTCTGGGCGTGTCCGCTGGCGACGTTAAAACCACGCCCATTAGCGGGAAAGCTGCCGCCTCGCTCAACTGTCAAATACCGCTACAACCTGAATGGAGGCTCCCTCTAGCAGCTTAATTGGATTTACACAGCCATACAACAGGTAATACGCTTTTACGTGACGAAGTTAAATCTAGCTAGCTAGTAAACTGTAAGTAACTAACAGGAATGACTGTAAATTTACTCGCAATTGAAGCGGCGAACAGCTGATGCTCTAATGCACTCGCCCCCAAAAAAATCCTAAACACAAAAATGGTGACAAACGATTTAAGGGTTTAACTCCACAATTTACTACAACATATTTCACAGTCTTTGTATTGTGTTTTGAGCACTACATTTCTAATTATAATGTGTTTAGAAACAATTCTTTGAAATGCCTGTACACAGACTTTAATGTACACCTTATAGTATATTCAGGTGTATTGTGAAAACCATAAATGTGGAGACAACATGGAAACCCATGACATTGCAGAGATCAGGATGCTCTTACAAAACTGATGACTTGGCAAGGAGAAAGCTTGTTAGCAAGGCCAACAGGAACCTTAAAGAAGCTGTAAAAATTTATGGCAGTGACTGGACACTCCCTATATTACAAGTCTGAGTTTTAGGGTAGAAACTCAGGAAGGAAACTGTATCTTTCACCAAATAACATCCAAGCCCGTGTAAATTTTGCAAAGAGACACAACATCCAAAACCATGGCAGAAAATCCAAAAGAAATATTTGCCAAACCAACACAGCTCATTCCAAACAAACATTATCCCGACTGTCAAGCACGCTGGGGGTTCTTCCCTTTGGCAGAGACGGGGTATGCACAAGAGACCTCTGTGCTGTCTGACAGAGCTTTAAAGAACAATGAGATGAATTGTCCAGGTGTCTGAGCATACACAGACTGACACTGTAAAAAAAGTGACAATGTGCAGTTGTTATTTCAAGAATCTATTTCTGCTTGACCTTACCGTTTTTACAGTATCCCAACAGACTGATTGCACATGGTTGAAACTTGATAAAATTACACTCTTATGAAATCAAAGCAAGAGCTTTTGAAACATTAGTTTAATAGTTTGTATACAGCTTCCGAAACATTTATGACTTTTGTTATATATTTTTCCAATTTTCAATTGATCTTTTATTACTGTCTTGACAGAAACATAAGGGATTGTAAAGCTTCTTCGTGTCCACTCACAGATAATATAACTTTAATAAAATATTTTTTAGATGAAATTATATTACTTTATTTGTTCTAAACATATTGTTTCCATAAAACAAGTGCATACGTGTTGTTTTCTTGACGCTCTCTTTCCCCTCATAAACACACACACACGCGAACACAAACATCCAGTAAGTGCTCAGAGGGGAGAGGATATTCCTGTGGGGCAGTGCAGCTCTGTGGGCCTGATTTATGTCTGCGCTGCTCAGGGAAGTGCGCTGTAAGAAACCCAGCAGCGCCCAGTCCTCATCATCTGATCTCTGATCAGCACTGCATCAGCGGGAGGCCACATCAGCTGCTCTCCCCTCTAAACACAGTCCACAGTCCTAGCTTCATGAACATTGCTCATAAAAACGGCTGGAGGTGCTGAGAACATTTATTTTATGTTATTTTTACGTTGTTTATGCAACTTATGATAATGATTTATAATAAGTAGCCTACATTTTTATCACTATGTGTGTTTTCTCTGTTTTTAACGATTTAATGTCAAATAATTAATGTTAATCTGTGGGGAAAGAAACATGTTTCAACAGAGGTCGCAACTGTGCATTATAATATAGGCTATAATTATAATCAGTGTACGCCGACTTGTGAAGACAAGTATTAGTATAGGCTATATGTTACAGTTGTGTTGACAACCGTTGATAAGTTAAGTGTTACCGGTGACGTTTCGTGTTTAATGAATTCACAATTATAGCAGATTCGTGTTGCTATGTTGTGAACAAATGCAGATACCATGGCGCCGCTAAAATGAAGAAAAAATAGCTGAGACTTTCCGAAGTGGGGAAAAAAACTTATACGTACGTACAATAAACCACGTTACAAACTTAAAACTGCAAAGCTCGTGTACGCGAACGCTTTCCGGTTCGCGCAGCAGAATGTTCTCGTGGGCACGGAGGTTTTTCCGTTCACGTGTATTGCAAGTTTGCATTAGCGTTTTTTATTTATTTATTTTTTAATCGGAAATGTCACTTCAAAGGGTAGTATTTCTCATGTCGCTATATCCTCGTCTTGTTGTAAAATGTAGGTAAATTAAAACATCGCAATCGTAGCCTTAAAGCAGTATAGACATTTAAATAAATAAAAGTCAAATAAAAAAAAAATGATTGCCAACATTTTTCTCTTCCACACTCTTCCTGCTTTGATCTCTCTCTTCTCACTGATCTTTTTCTCTCTCCCCCGTCAAATTTAAAATGTTTGGCAGGTTTTGTTCAGATTACCCTGCAGATGTGCTTGTGTTCATTATGATTATGATTTCATAAGAGATCTTTAACATTCATGGAATCTTTCGGCATCACAAAAATGTTTTATTAAAATGTTTGGTAACACTTCATGGTAACATTATGTATTTACTAACGAATAATGAACAATACATTACGCAATTTATTCATCTTTCTTAATGTTAGATGTTTCTTTGTTCATGTTAGTTCACGGTGCATTATGTTAAGAAACAACTCGTGATTTTAATAATGCATTAAATGCTGCAATTAACATAAAGATTAATAAATGCTGTAGATGTATTGTTCATTCTTAGTTCATGTTAACTAGTTAATGTTAACTAATAACCTTTATTGTAAAGTGTTACCAAAAGTTGTATTTATTTATTTATTTTGAAAAGTTCTGTAGGGACCCCAATTAGTTCTTCACTGCAAGAAAAAGAAAAAAAAAAAGAAAGAAAGAAAAAAACTTTTGGAAGCTTTATTTTCAGGAGTATAGATGTGGTTGGCTTTGTTCGCTTTAAAAAAAAAATGAGTACACTCAACTCATACTATGAGATACAGATAAATGTGCAAACAGTTACTTTTAAAAAGTACACTCTAAAAAATGCTGGGTTAAAAACAGCCCAGCACTGGGTGAAATATGGACAAATTCAGCGATTGAGTTGTTTTGATGCAACAGTTGGGTTAAATGTTTAATCTAACCTTCTGGGTAGTTTTATTTAACTCAACTACTGCTTAAAAATTACTATATAGGTTAAAATAAACCTAAATAATAGCTTGCAAAAATCAGACACATAATTACTATGGGCATCAGCAATAATCAAAAGGTGAACATTTGTTAATAAGCAATTAAAAATATATATATTATTTAATTATTATTTACTCAACTTATTAATAAATGTTCATTTCCAACCTATGTTGGGTTCAATTTAAACAAGAAATACAGTTATTTTTAAGCAATAGTTGAGTTAGATAAAACTACCCAGAAACCGCTGGGTCAAAACAACCAAATTGCTGGGTTTATCCAAATTTCACCCAGCGCCCTGCATTTATTCAGAAAGGTCTTTTTCATTGTTGGTCGTGTGGATATAAGTTCTTAAACTCTCTGAAAAAAAGTCAAAATGAACATCTGGCTTTGAAGAAAAGGTAATTAAAACACAATTCAAAGGCAGGAGATTATTGTGAATCGCCATTCAGATGATCATGAGAGCCACACCTAACATGCCCATCTGAGAGGAAGCCGGAGATTAAAAATGAATCATGTTTTAAATGACGTGTGTTTGAAACTGTAGCCTTTGGCTCTCTGTTGGTACCGTGCCGAATTTGAGCAGAAGCCTGCAATACAACACAAGCACATCTGCACGGTAATCTGAACAAAACCTGCCAAACATTTCAAATTTGATGGGGGAGAGAGAAAAAGATCAGTGAGAAGAGAGAGATCAAAGCAGGAAGAGTGTGGAAGAGAGAAGCGAGAGAGATTGGAGGGGGAGGACTGTTGGGAGAGAAGAAAGATGATGAAACACTTTTTGCAGAGTAATATTTTCAACAAAACCGTACCATTCATCCACATATATCAGTCATCAGAATCCAAACAAATGTTTCTCTCTCTTTCGTTCTCGGAGAGCCTGCCCTCACCGCGCGGCCTTCATTCCACCGCTGCCGGCAAGACTCTCTCGTTCATCCATCTTTTCCAAAGTGCTCTCCTTCCCTTCTTCTCCTTCGCTCCCTCCCTCCATCTCGCACTCTCCCTCAGCGCGCACTAAACAAATAACGATTGTATTTATCTCTATCATTCTCTCCATTTTCCTTTCCTCTCTCTTGTTTTCTTGCTCCCTCGTTCAATATTTCATGTGGATGAGAGCGTATCTATTCTAAGCTTGCTCTCCGCCGCCTCCCCTTCCTCCCCAGTCGTTTAAAAAAATCCTTTTTCTCTCCACATCATTCTTTCTGTCTCCCTCCTTTCCCTCCATTTCTATAAATCTTTCTCTCCCCCACTTCATCCCTGATGTTCTGTGTCCCATTTTTGCTCTCCCTCTCCCTCTTTCCGTGACTGGACAATGTCCACTTCATTTATACAAAGAGGTTCTTAGCCAGCGTGCCTTCTCTTTTTTTCCATTGTTTGGCAAACAGCACACACGCATATGCGCACGCACAGGCTTTTTCTGTTTTTCCACCTCTTTTATTGTTATACTCGCTTCTTCTTCTCTTTGCCGTTCTTACTAATATCTCTCCGCCTGCTTCTTGATCTTCTTCTCGTCTCTGTCTCCCTCTCTTACTTTCTCTCATGTGCGCTCTATCTATGTCAGTGTTGTTTTAGGCACAGCAGTGGAAGGTAAACAGTGAGATTGAAAATTCATGTCAGACAGATGAGTGAGAGGAAGGGAGAATGTAAAAGCGAGGAGGAAAGGAGAGTGACAGAAAGAGAGAGAGAAAGAGCATGCGTGGAGGGACACTTTGGCTTTTTAATTTTGAAACAAAGAAGCTCTCAGATATAATCGGTTCTGCAAAGCTACAAGTTGTGAAAGTAATATTGCGGGTTAAATGCTAACTTGAGTTCTATGGAGAAGCTGTGTGGCATGCTGTTGATTACAACAGGTGATGAACTTATTTCTTTGGAATAAAAATGAGAGAAAAAAAGATTAAATTAACTGAAATAAGTTCAAACATGAAAAAAAAAAAAATGAATGAAAGAAAGAATGGAAAACACATTACAGTAATGCACTTAGAATAGAAGCAGCAAAGTGTTCCAAAGAGCTTAAAAGCAGAAATGTGAAGCTTGACATTTGGTAAGCACTTACATGACTTCTTCAGTTAAAAAGGTTTGTTATTGTAGCTTTGGAATAATAATAATGTGCTAAAAATAATACCTTTCATACGTAAAATGCAGCTTATATGCTTTTGAATGTTCATTTGGAATGTAATACTTTTTCGAATAGGTGAATGAATGTCATGCATTTTTGCGTTTTTTTTTTTTTTTTCATTACAACCCTTCCATATCACTTACTGGTGTCCTGTCGTCCTGTCACAAATACCAAGAAAAAGTAACCAGGTTACATGTAGTAGGTTCGTTCAATGACTGGGTATAATAGACAAGATCAAAGGATTAAATTTACTGACCCCCATGTCATCCAATATAATCATGTCTTTCTTTCTTCAGTTGAAAAGAAATTAAGATTTTTGAGGAAAACATTTTAGGATTTTTCTCCATATAGTGAACTTCAATGGGGATCAGCAGGTTGAAGGTCCAAATTGGAGTTTCAGTGCAGCTACAAAAAGCTCTACATGATCCCAGCAGAGGAATAAGGGTCTTATCTAGCAAAACGATTGGTCATTTTCTACAAAAAAAAAAAAACGTTTTTTTAACCGCAAATGCTAGTCTTGGACTAGTTCTACGATGCGCAACTACGACTTAACACATTATGTACACTGTAAAAAATAACTGTAAATTTAACGGTAAAAGACTATAAAAATGGTACAGTAAAAATGTGTTAAATGGTTAACGGTATGTTCCCCTACTATACACGGTGAAAAACTGTATTGGACATTGCATGTAATTTTACGGTGACATTTCCAAAATTCCCTGTGTTACATTTTTTACATTTCTTCTTAGCCTTTTCTTATCAGTTTTGTATGTTAGGGTTATATCTAATGTTGTTAAATGAATGTTTATTGCATTAGTTCAGTTTTATGTGTGTTGCCATGATGGTATTTAATGTTTGTGTGAATGACACTGTGCACCTTCTATATATGTTCATATTTAAAAGCTGCTTGTGATGGGCTTTGGTTCATTATGTGACTTTCTCATCATCAGATGCTTTTGGTGGTTATTAGTGTATTACAAATGTACAAAACAGAGTACTTCAAAAGGTTGGTACATTATATCAGTTAATAAAATTACGGTATTTAAATGTAAATTTAAGTTAAAACGTAAATCCTAAAACATTGATGCCGTATTTTTAACAGTAAAATACTGGCAACCACAGCTGCAGCTGCCGTTTTCTTTTACCGTATATTTAACGGTAATCACGGTAATTTACAGTGTAATCACATTGGAAAGGTTAGTTCTTTGTCTGTGTACTTCGGTTCAAAAAGGTAGGGTAGGGCAAAAAATTCCATCTTGTTTTCTCCTCCAACTTTAAAATCATCTGACATCGTTGTTTTACTTTTTTTGCACGTTCGATTAGAAAACACTGCTTGTGCAAGACTAGCATTTGTGGTTAAAAATTATATAGTTTTTTTTTTTTTTTTTTTTAGAAAATGACAAATTGTTTCATGTGTAGAGCCCTTGAAGCTGCACTGAAACTGCAGTTTGAAACCTCCAACCCACTGATTCCCATTGAAGTCCACTATGAAGATAAATCCTGGAATGTTTTCCTCAAGTACTAATAAACAGCTAATATGCTAGTAATATGCATACTAATAAGCTACTAGTTAATAGTGAGAACTGGTCCTTAAAGTGTTAACATACACTGTAAAAAAAAATTGTTGAGTCAACTTGAAATAATTTGTTACCTAGCTACCTTTAAAATGTTAAGTTCAGTCAACTCAAAAAAGTTTAGTCAAATTAAAATGTTTACAGTGCCCTCCACTAATATTGGCACCCTGGGTAAATATGAGCAAAGGTGGCTGTGAAAATAAATCTGCATTGTTTATCCTTTTAATCTTTTATTCAAAACATTCACAAAATTCTAACCTATCATTGAAGTAAAACAATGGAAAGCAAGGGGAAAATCTCATTATGAAATAAATGTTT
>JAHKKF010535038.1:0-10992 GCA_019740295.1 Labeo calbasu | reverse complement strand
GTCTGTGGTGTTTGAGGCTGTGAAACAGCAGCTTCATCCTCTCATCGACGCGTCTCTGGGTCTGTCTGTGGCTCGTCTGTCTCTGGCCGTGGTTCAGAAAGTTCAGACGGCGATCGGGTCAGATGCCACTGATTTACCTGTCAGCTACAGGTGAGTCTGACGCTCATTTCTGCAGGATACACTGAGTTCAGTATATACACTTTTAATATGTTGAAAAACTGTGAATGATTTGGTGAATGTTGTCTGATGAATTAGTTTTATTGTAATGAAAAAAGTAATTCCTTTCATATAACATATAAAATGGTTTGAGTGTTGTAATCATCTTGTCTCTCTCAGGTTTGTGTCCGTGTCAGAGCTGATCCGTGATCAGAGAACCGCCTGCTGCAGCAGCCTCAGCTGGAGCTCCACCCACTACCGGGATCAAGCCAGGGGGGCGGAGATTAAGCTGCCCAGTTGTAAAGCTCTCCCACGTGACAACCTGCTTCTGATTGGCTTCTTGTGTGACGGACGTGCTGATGGGGCCAATGACGGGGTATGGAGAGTCAGAGACGCGGGAGGAAGTGTAGCGTGTGCGGTGAGTGGACAGGAAGTAGAATAATCGGGATATTGTAAGCCTAAACTGTTAAAATTGTTTTCATTAATTGAAATACAATGTAAATGTAAGATTTAAAAAATAAAAATGAGACATTTAATAAAAATGTAAACAGTTTCCAAATAAAGATTACCTTGTCAAGTAAGTTTGTTGTAATAGTAAAATTACTAAAACTAAAATTTAAATAATAACACTAAATAGAAATGTTGAAGAAATATTGAAAGAACAAATAGTGACATGATGACATAAACAAAAAGTAAGTTAAAAGCTGAAAATATAAAATAAAATGTAGTTTGCTGAAGTACTAAAATGACTAAAACTAAAATTTAAATAAAATAAAGCTCATTAGAAATATAAAAATGAAAACATGTAGAATATTAGTAAATACTATATTAGTATAGAAATAGTTTGCTGAAATAGTACAATGACTAAAACTTAATTTAAAATAAACACAAAGCTAAACAGAAATATCTTGAAAAATAAATAATGACAAAAGACAACAATTTAAAATTAAAATGAATACTGAAAATATTAATAAATATTATAAAGTATATAGTTTGCTAAAATACTGACATGATTAAAGCTAAAATAGTTAAATAGAAATACAAAAATCGAAAAATTAAAAATACTAATAAATACTATAATAGTATAGAAATAGTTTGCTGAAATACAAAAATGGTTACAACTAAATTTGAAATAAAAATAAAGTTAAATAGAAATGTCTTAAAAATAATGGCAAAAAACGCAAATTAATAAAACATTAAAATGAGTACTGAAAATACTACTAAATATTGTGTGTGTGTATATATATTTAGCTCAAATACTGAAATTACTCAAACTAAAATTGAAATAATGTTAAATAGAAATATAAAAATTCAAAATATTAATAAATATTAAAATAATATAGAAATAGTTTGCTGAAATATAAAAATAGCTAAAACTGAATTTGAAATAAAAACAAAGCTAAATAGAAATATTTAAAAATAATAATGACAAAAGACAAGACAAGTTAAAACAAGTTAAAATCTAAAAAAAAAAAAAAAAGCTAATTCAAAATACTAATAAATACTATAATAGTATGTAAATAGTCCAAATATTGAAATGAATAAAACTAAAATTTAAATAAAGATTAAGCTAAATAGAAATATTTAAAAACTCATAATATTGACCAAAGTTATGACAAAATTACAATGGGAACTGAAAATATGAAATAAAAGCTCATTCAAAATATGAATACATGCTATAATAGTATATAAATAACATTCAAATAAAGAATGTGTTGATTTTTACTGTAAAATCTTTGATTATTCAGATATGACTTATTGTCTGTCTTCGTACATTAACATAATATTATATATTTACGTATTAATATAGCATGACAGCATCCATAAACAACCGTATTGAGTTGGTTTACTGCAGTTCAGGATCTTCTCGTTTCTGGTCCAGATGCTGAAGTCGTCTTGTCTCTGGTTGGGGAGACTGATGCTGTTTCCCTCATGGAGCTACATCCCCCATAATGCACCTGCTGCGGGTTACCTAGAGCTGCTGGACCCTCCGGTGTGCGTGACCCTCGAGACCATGGCCTTTGATCCCGGTGGAGCCCTGAGTGAGGTCACGAGCGTGACACGAGCCGCTGAACTCCTCCGGCAGAGGTGAAGAGGCTCTGGCTTTATCAGTGTGACAGATGCGTTTGATCAAGAACATAATGAACTGACTTTGTGTGTGTGTCAGGTGTGAGGATCAGGCGTATGTGTGTGTCAGCGGCCAGGTGAGCGTCGTCTGTCCTCTGCTGGTGATCCGTGGGAAACGATTCTTCTGCCTCATCCTCAGTGAAGGAGGATCCTCAGTGCCTGTGTTCATCACGGTCAGTGTGTCATGTGATGTAACACAGAAATCCTAAAGAAATGGTATTTGAGCCCAAGTGTGAATGTGAGTTGGCAGCCTGAGATTAATTTGAACAAAGAACAAAGCAAAATAATGAAAAAGAACATGTTTTTGTTTAATTACTGGTCTGATGAGTCTTTGACTAAATGAACTGAATCAATGTCTGACTCACTTAATGAACTTAAGTATTGTTTATATGCGATTATATATGTTTTTTTATTTATATGCTGTTTTAATTCATTAATATTTTGAATTTTGCCTTTTTTGATTTTTAAAAATATATTGAATATATTACAATTAAAAACAGCTTTAAAACAGTAGTAAATATTCTGTTCTTTTTCCAACATTTAATAAAAACCTAAGTAGTTTCTAATTAAAAAATTACTTGTTTGTTGAAATTGTAAAAATAAATAATAATAATAATAATAATAATAATAAACACTATAATAGTATAGAAATAGTTTTCTAAAATACTACAATGACTGAAACTGAATTTGAAATGAAAGTTAAGATAAATAGAAATATCTTAAAAAAAGAACGACAAATGACAACACAAAGTAATAAAACAAATTAAAAATTAAAATGTGTACTGACAATATTACTAAATGTTATATATATATATGTGTGTGTGTGTGTATATATATATATATATATATATATATATATATATATACTATAATAGTATAGAAGTAGTTTGTTGAAATACAAAAATGATTACAGCTGAATTTGAAATAAAAATAAAGCTAATTAGAAATATCTTAAGAAATAATGACAAAAGAGAACACACATTAATAAAACAAATTAAAATTAAAATGAGTAAATTAAAATAGATGAAATAGTTTGCTGAAATTCAAAAGAACTAAAACTAAATTTTATATAAAAATAAAGCTAAATAAAAAATGCCAAAACACAAAAATAATAAAAAAATTAAAATGAGTACTAATAAATATGAAATAAAAGCTTATTCAGAATGCTGATAAATACTGTAATATTATCTAAATACTTTGCCCAAATATTGACATTACTAAAATAAAAATGGAAATAAAGATATGTTTAAAAACAATGTTGAAAAAAATTATGACAAAATTACAATGAGTACTGAAAATATGAAATAACAGCTCATTCAATATATGAATAAATACTATAATAGTATACAAATAATATTAAATAAAGAATATGTTGATGTTATATAACTTAATCTGTTGTTTATTGGTCTGTCAGGAAGCCAAGCATCAGTATTGGAGGCAGTGTGTGTGTGTCGGCCAGAGCGTGTGGATCTCATCTCTGCGTGTGTGTTCACTGGAGGGCATGGAGGGTCGGCGTGTGCTGACTGACAGCTGTCAATCACGCCTCCATCCCCACCTGCAGCTGCAGGAGAACTCAGAGGATCCAGACACACACACAGACTCCTTCACTGCAGACTCACACACAGACACACACACCGCAGAGGCCCACACAGCAGACACACACCTGTGCTCCGCCTCCGGCCCTGCAGTCAGAGTAAAACGCTCCACGCTTATCAGCTTTAAGGTATTCATTAAGGTCATATTAAGGTTTCTAAGGTGTTTAAAATAGTTAAGTAATGAAATATTACAACACTCTTATTTCATATTCATATATGTAGAAAAATTTCAAACAGGTGTGACCTTTGACCTGTGCTGTGACCTGTTTTTGTGTCTGATTGACAGGGTACAGTCACAAAGATCTTAAACGGAGAGGCGGGGCTTTATGAGATTGACGGACAGGTGGGGCTTTGTCTGGCCTATCAGCCGGCTCAGAAATGGGGCGGCGGCTTGAGGCCAGGGGCGGAGATTCAGGTGAGTGTGATGTCATCACAAAATTCAATAGCAGATTCAGCATTTACTTGAGTCAGACTCCGTTTTGAAGGTTTTAATCAAAATACCACAACTAAAGGTCCAAACATTTGAGAAATGTTTCCATTTTTTTTTTTCTGTTTTTTTTTTTTTTTTTTAACAGCTTCACAATGTTCACTTCATGTACCGCGTTTCCCCGTTCGCTCCGCATGTGGTTCTGTGTGCGTGTCTACGCTCCAGCCTGCAGATTACCGCCTTCAGCTGCTTGAGTTCAAAGGTGGAGGTGTCAGGGTCACACGGGCCACTGCAGCGCCTCCTGCTGGAGAAGAATCTGGGCGTGTCACAGTATCTCTGGCTCTGCTACTGTCAGAACGCCATCGCTGAGAGGTGAGTGAAGGCCATGCACTCACAGCATAAAAGCTTGATGCTTAAATATAAGTATTGTCACTGAACTTAATTTAAATTAAATTGCATTTGTTAAAAAAAAAAATCACAGTTAGATATTTGCTCTCAAATGATAGCCCAAATACTATAGTGTAGTGTCACAGTGCTAGCAGTCAGTGTCACGTTATTAATCTTGTGTGTGTGTATGTCAGGTTGTGTCCGCGCTGGGTGAGAGCGGAGCGAGTGTGTGTGGTCGCCGAGCGGCTGCTGGACTTTGTGTGTGATGCTGAACGGAAGACGCACAAAAAGAGAAACATTTACAAAGAGATGATACAGGAGCCACACCAGTGCCCGGTTACCACGGTAACACGCACTCTGTTATCACCATGACTTACAAACACCCACACATACCCTATTACCACAGTAACACAAATATATGTCCTGTTACCACAGTAATACACGCACACACACTTGCACTGTTACCACAGTAACACACACATGCACTGTTACCACAGTAATACACACACACACACACACACTTGCACTGTTACCACAGTAACACACACACTTGCACTTTCCACAGTAACACACATACTTTCCCTGTTACCACAGTAACACATACACTTGCCCTTTTACCATAGTAACACGCACAACTGCACTGTTACCACAGTAACACACATGCTCTATTACCACAGAAACACACACATGCTTTGTTACCGCAGTCACATATACATGTCTTGTTACTACTGTAACACACACCTTATTGCAGTAATACACACACTTGCCCTGTTACCGCAGTAACACACACATGCCCTGTTACCACAGTTACACACACACACACCTGCACTGTTACCACAGTAACACACACACTTATCTTATCACAGTAATACACTTGCCCTGTCACCACAGTAACACACACACCTGTATTGTTACCACAGTAACACACACACTTACCTTATTATCACAGTAACACGCATACCCTGTTACCGCAGTAACACACATGCCTTGTTACCAGAGTAACACACGCCTTATCACAGTAACGCACACTTGCTCTGTTACAGCAGTAACACGCACATACCCTGTTACCTTAGTAACTGACATATGCCGTTACTACAGTAACACACTTGCCTGCCCTGTTACCGCAGTAGCGCACACACTTACCTTGTTACCACAGTAACACACTTGCCTGCCCTGTTACCGCAGTAGCGCACACACTTACCTTGTTACAACAGTAACACACATGCTCTGTTACCACAGTAACACACACATGTCCTGTTAGGCAGTAACAGACACACCCTGTTATCACAGTAATACAAACACTTACCTTGTTACCGCAGTAACACACATGCTCTGTTACGCAGTAACATATACATGTCCAGTTACCACAGTAACCGCAGTCATGGTCTTTATCAGTCTGTTGATAGAAGAAAATGCATATAAGTTGTAGTGAAAATGTGATTTCCAGTAATAATGTTAATAATTGATTGATTAATTGATTGTTGACTTATTCTTCTTTAGTTATATGCTAATTTAAATAAGAAATTGCATTCCTTCTGTGAATGTTTCCTGTTCTTTTAAACCCTGTGTGTAATAGTCATCCGTCTGTCTGTCTCTGTCAGTTCTGTGTGTGGTGGCCGTCTGTGGCGCTGTGGTCGGTGAGGCAGCTGTCTGATTGGATGAGGCATGAGGTGTGGGAGTCTCTCTCGCTGAAGTCTCTCCTGCCTCCGTCTGCGCCTCACATGACAGCGCTGGAGCTGAACGCCATGCTGTCCTGGTCCGTTCACGAGGTCCCATTGACGGATGCGTCCCCGGAGCCGCTGCTGTTAGTTGGGGTTCTAGAGCTGGACTCGACCCGCGCCACAATGCAGCTCAGAGATCAAACGCATGCACTCGACTGCCTGTGTGTCACAACACACCAATCCGGAGCCAGAACCACACATATCAACACCGCTTGGCAGGGTAACAAATTTTAGCAATTATTTTGCTATTCTGTCTTATTGTTTTATTTGTAGTGTAACGTGTGTGTGTGTGTGTGTGTGTGTGTGTAGGTTGTCTAGTGTGTGTGCGACAGTGTACATTAGTCATGGAGAGGTTCATGAAGACAAATTTCCCTTCGTGGAAACACCTGGATCAGCCTTGTTACATCACACACAAACACTGCAGGTACGTACACACACACACAAACACTGCTTTTATTCAGAACCTGAGACAATTCTTTATACAGGTGTGTGTGTGTGTGTGTTTGTCTGTAGGGTTTATCTACAGTTGTGTGTGGATGATCTGACCATCATCAGTCCGTCTGCTGCCATGAGCCGCCATCTGATGCACAACAAACAGACAGACAGAGGGAAACCCAGTGACGCAACAGAAAGTGCTAAGAGACCGAGAGCCGACGAGCCTACTGATGCTCCGGCGTCTAAACGACCTCTGACCCCTGCACCTAATGTGAGTTTGCTGTTCAGACTCGAGTCCAAGCAGGGCGTGACGCTACAGAACGGCTCCGCTGATGCGCTCAGACTGCAGCCGGGCTTCGTGTGCAGAGCCGCTTGTTTCGGAGATGTTCAGCTCTGGAGCGACGACCCCAAAAACCACCAGACCCGGGAGCGCGAGAGACACGGGAACGGTCAGAAGGTCAGAAGAACACATTCAAACATCAGAGATGCAACTGAGCTGTCATCTTTAGAACATTAGAACAACAGATATTAATCCAGATCATCTTCATTTAATTATCCAATAATCCATGTAAAAAAAGGATTAATAATAATCTAAATTAATTGTCTCTTGCGGTTTATATTATCCTAAAACAAAAACAATATGCATTATGAATACATAAATAATAATAATAATAATGGTGGTTAATATTATTATTATTATTATTATTATTATATAAAATTAAAATGAATTTGAAAAAAATAATTCATTGTTACATTTTTAATAAATCGATGTTAGATTGTGTAAGTTTTAAAAAATTTTCCAAGTAATGTGACTTTTATTGGACTACTAAAATGTGACTATTAAAATGGAAAAAAAGGAAAAAGAACTGAATTTGGGAAAATTAAAACTGATTTCATATTAGTTTTAGCTCTAGTGGCGTTTAGATTAGCTGTTATCAGTTTTTAATTGAATCATCTGGTGTTTGGCTCTAAATGATCATAACACTGACTAGAAAGTTTGAAAACGTTTGAAAATGTTTAAAAAGTTTTGAACGTTTGCTGATTTTCAGTCTTAGATTGATGTTTAAAATAGTTTTAGAGCTAGCTAGCATGTACTAGCATAAATAAAATATTGCTAGCATGATTAGCAAGTTACTAGCATGTTGCTAACGTTTAGCATGTTACTAACATGTTATTACCATGATTAGCATGTTGTCAACATGTTTCTAGCTTGTTTCTAGCATGATTATCATGTTCTTAACATTAGCATGTTAGCATGTTTCTAGAATAATTAGTGGGTTATTAGCATGTTGCTGGCATGTTTCTAACATGTTGCTAACATGTTATTAGCATGTTGTCAACATGTTTCTAGCTTGTTTCTAGCATGATTAGCATGTTTTAGAATGATTAACAAGTTACTAACATGTTGTTAGCATGTTTTTCTAACATGTTGCTAACATGTTATTAGCATGTTGTCAACATGTTTTTAGCTTGTTTCTATCATGATTAGCATGTCGTTAGCATGTTTCTAGCATGATTATCATGTCACCAGCATGTTGCTAGCATGATTAGCATGTTGTTAGCATCATTCACAAGCTACTAGCATGTTGTTAACATGTTGCTAGCATGATTATCATGTTGCTAGCATGTTGTTAGCATGATTCACAAGCTACTAGCATGTTGCTAACAAGGTTTCTAACATGATTAACATGTTAATAGTAGGTTGTTGAAATGATTAGCATGATTGTTGGTAGCATGATTCTAGCATGTTTTTAGCATGCTTAACATTTTGCTAGCTTGTTTTTAACATGATTAGCATACTGATAGCATCTGAACGTTCCATCAGTCCAAATCTGTGGGATTTTTCCCAGTTTTAATTGTCATTTTAGGAAAACAGTAAGTTGGATCAGTTAGAAAAGATAGAATAATAAGTTTAAATGGCATTTCAGTAAGTTTGCTTTCTCAAGTGAACTTAATGAATAACAGCAGAAAGCATGAGTCAGTCTGTAGGTTAGAGGAGGCTGATGGGATTGAAATGTGAATCTGTCTGGGTTTTGCAGATTGAGCTGCACTTTATGGGTTCGTGTGTTCGCTGGTTCCCCGTCCTTCATCCCGGATGTGTGTACAGATTAATTGCTCGCAACACTGAGGTACGACACACACACTTGCACCGATTCATCATCTCCCCTAGTCTGACATCTGACTAGAAAGACGTAAAGTCTATTTATTCTGAACAATTTTGAAAGGAAGAGACTGTGATTGACATGTACAGCTGTTAACCACAGTGCTGTCTTTTTAACATCTGTCTGTCTGTCTCTCAGGATGTGAGTGTGTTGAAAGCCAAGGGGGTTTCTGCGAGGGGCGGAGTCACACAGCTCAGTAGCCCCGCCCTCCTGCTGCAGCCGCAGTGGCGCATTCACACAATCACAGAAGAGCTGCCTGACGCACAGGTACACACACTCTACACACATACACATTCACACAGGTGTAAATTAATTGTTTGTGACCTTTGACCTGTGGTGTGTTCTCAGTCAGGTGTTCCTGCGCTCATGAGCGTATCTGAAGTTCTTCACAGCAGGTGATGATCGTCACACTAAACGTGTCTTTACATCTAAAGCATTCAGCATCATCTGAGTGACGGTTTGTGTTTTACAGCTCCGCCCCTGAGATCGTCTCCTTTTACGGAGTCATTACTAAGCGAATCACATTGCAGGAGGACAACGGAACCAAAGCCAAGATCCAATCGCTGACGGCTGAGAAAGGTTTGGCCCCGCCTTCAGTTTCTCTCTTTACAGTATTACGAACATTTGCTGACTAAGTCAGTGTATTTATATCAGATGTTTGACAGGAACTCTCATTCTCTATAAATATCCAGATGAAAGCACTGAGCAGGATCTGCGGGTGCGTTTGACCGTCCAGGATGCTGAATGTCCCGGTCATGTGATTGACGTGTATGTGGATCTGTCATGTGGTCCGTACACACTCGGTCTGATCGCCGGAGTTACGGTTTCAATCTGTCACGTTCAGCGCAGAGTCTCCAGGTCAGTCTCTAACGCTTTTATTTTCTTTCTGAAGACATCTGGACTTGTTCAAAGATAAATACTAGGGTTAGGATTGCACGATATACTGGAACTTCGGTAGTATCCCAATACTAAAGTTTAAAAATACCCATGGTGCCATTGCGTTTTTTTAAACGGTAGTACTGTGAGATATGTTGTATGCACGGCAGGAACACGGTTTAAAGCGTTCATTTGAACATGCACGCCAGCAGAAACATTACAAGTTGATTGCCAAAATGTCTTTCTGCTGTGCTTTGTGTAGTACCTGCGGTGTATGAGCTTTATGTGGTATTCAGCATTTCTTGACGCTTCAGTTCAGTTTGAAATGAGACGTTGCACTTGCACGTCGTTGTTCATGGTACAGTTTATCAGAAGAGAGGGTCTGATTTAGACCGTCTAATGTTATTAAAAAAATAGCAGCTCAAGAATCACTTATTCAACATCATAATATCTTTCAAGAAAATATTCTCACAGTTTTATTCATTTGCCCACTTTTAGAACAGGTGTAATAATTTGTTTCTGGAAGCATCTTTGCTATCACAAATGCAGTTATGTTCATTAACATAGCGGCTTTGCACTTGGTTCTTATCAGTCATTATATACATATTTTAACATTTTAAATGAATATTTTTTAATATACAAGCTGCTAACTTGGAAATTTCAAGATTAGCGAGCAAAAATGCTCCTGACAGTTGTGACAATATGACACCAGGAAGAGTTAAGAGTGCTGTTTTTGTTTAGTTTGTGTTGGAATACAAATCCGCCTTGGCTTAGGTGAATCACTGATACACTAAGCCATTCATAAAAACAGTCATTTGATTCGCTCCTGAACAATTCGGCTGTTTTGAAAGAATCGTTTGAATGACTCATAAACACTTGCTGCCACCTGCTGGCGGTTTTAAGTTTCCCATCATATTACATTCTTTTCCAACATATTTCTATATTCAGAGTTTTGTATTTCAAACATTAATCTCATAACATTATTTATGCAATTATAAATACAGTATAAATGTATAAATACCACATCTAAATGCGCTTCATGCAGCCTCTGTGCAGTGCTAAGATTTTTGTTTACATGATTTCATGGATAACAATAGCCAGTCATT